>PVIR01003558.1:72298-87476 GCA_004026965.1 Petromus typicus
CGCAGCAGTGGATTGTCTGTGTCTGGACCTTATTAAACTTGTAATCTTCATCAAGTTTGGAACAACTAATAGACATTATGTTTTCTAATTGTTTTACTCTCCTCTCCTATGATGTTAAATTACACATGTAGCATAAATCATCTCACTATCCATTGGACATGGTCATCATTCTTCTTTTTTATTCCTCCTCTTCCTTCTCTTTTTCCTCCTTTTTCCATTTATTTCATCTTAGTTCCTATTGCTAGGTCTGAAAAACCTCTCCTTAACCTGATAACCTTAAACACAGTTTTTTTATTTTAATTATTTAGGAAAAGCTCAGATGTTTTAAAGAGCATTTATGTCTCTACCTCATACACTTAATCTTTCTCTTTCTTTCTTTTTTCTTTGTAGTGTTGGGAATTGAACTCAGGGCTTCATGCTAGAAAAGTATTCTACCCCTGAGCTCCATCCCACATCCTCTGATTGATAATTTGATTCTTTGTCTGCTAATTCCATCATTTCTGAGTTTGATCTTATTAATAATTTTTTCTTAGTAAGGAAAGAAGTAAAAATTGAAGGTAAGAAGGAACAAATAGAAACAAAGATCATGTACATGGGGGAGAGGATGAAAAATGAGCAGGAGAATGGGAAAAAAATAAGAACCAAGATACGTCACGTAAAGTACAAATTCTCAGTGATGAATGTGATCATGAGTCCTGCCTAAAATGTACCAATAAACTCAATAAAGAAAAAAATAATTTTTTATTCATTATCAACTTGAAGTTCCTTGTATTTTTGCATATCTGGTAACTTTTTATTGGCTGACAGATATGAATTTTAATTTTTGAGTGCTGTATATTTCTTCATTTCTATAAATACTTTTAAATGTCATTCTAGGATTATGGTGAAACTACTTGGAAATGTTTCTTTTCCTTTTAGAGTTTATTATTAATTTTTGATTTGGCATGAAGAGAATTTAGTCGGCCCAGTGCATCAAATAGAATGAGACTTTTTTCGGGTTCTGAGAATGTGAAGTACCCTGTCTATACACAAACTCTGTGTGATTTCCTTGTTTCTCTGGCTCTGTTTTCCCCTTGGCCTCGTATGGTTTTCTCACTGATCAACATGACTAAGACTCCATCTCCCCTGTGCCTATGTGCTGCCCCCTCCTCCACATAGATTCCCTGCACCTTCCTTGCCCTCTTTGGTAAGCTGCCTTACCCTCCTGGGAAATCCCAGTCACTAAGAAGATTGTGGGGCTCCATCTGTATTTTACTCTCTCCAAAAAGCCAGGTACAATTTTTGGACTTAGACTCTCCTCTCCCCTCTCAAGGGCCACCACCCAAGGTCCAGCGTGGGACTCTTCCCTCTCCCTTATCTCCCTCCCTGCACATTTCCTTTGATAAACAGTTAAGTGCAGCTCAGACTGTGTTACAAAATGTCCACATCTCATTCTTTTTTTGGAGTAAGGAGCACTCGGTAGGAGCTCAGTAGAGACGCTTTTTATTTCCTCCATCTCTGCAGTCATCCACAGCATCGTGAAGGATGTAGCAGAACTTGGTTTGGGAAGAGATTTTTCATATCTCATCACCTTCTTCATCAGAACAGCACCATCATCCTTCACTGTGAGAAATCATTCTCAGGTTTAATTAAACAACTGCAGAAGATAAGCACCCGTCTGTCACTGTGTCACTGTCTGTCCCCCACATACACCACTTTCTGAGGCTCATTGAGTGTTGTAGCACTTCCTCTAGTACTCTGGGTGCCAAGTTTCCCTTAGTCTGGGCCAAGCCACACAGATGGCCTGTGGGCTCCATTGTGAAGTGGAAAGCCAGCACCACAGAACACCCACCGGCCTCGGGCAGAGGAAGACGAGGGGATCACAGTGTAGTTCACATCTCTCTTCAGTGAGGTGCTCAGGGACCAGAAACTGTAACAGTGTAATTAGCCCCGATCTTGTACACAGTGGTGTGAGGAAGAGCTTGTGCCTTACCACAAGGTTGCTTTTGTTTTTCAGCACAAAGAAAGGCTGTTCCCTGAAGGACCAGAGCTGCGATGTTCAGCTCACAGCTGACTAGCAAGGAGGCTGATTTTACTTCTCAGATTTATTTCATGTCATCCTGAAAGAAGTAACATCCAGACCTGGAGAAGTGTTTACAACCCAGGAGAGTTTTATTTCTCTAATTTAAGAAGAATAAGTAAAGAAGCAAAATAAGGAAGGTGACTGAGGATAAACAGCCTTCACTCTGCAGAAGTCTCAGCCTCCCGGGCAGCATTGTATTAGGTGAGATGCTCCTGGGTCTGGGCAGTTGGGCCATAGGCTGACATGTCTTGGCCTGTGATTTTCTCCCAAAAGAATGTTCTTCTCATCTGATTGATCTATTTGCAAAGATCACCATACTTAGTGCTAACAAAAATTCATTGTTGATCTTAGGAGCTAATATTTTCTAACATATATGTGTGTATTAATAACGGTAGCATGTGTAACATGAACATTTACATGTACACTCCCACAGTGCACTCTGTACTCGAGAAAGCCCACTGGGCTTACACTACAGGCTTGTCCCCTGCCCTGTGGGGCTTCTCTGCAGGTGTTGCTGGTAAGAAGCCTCAGCGGGAAGTAGGAGAAAGATTCCACTTGTCCCATAGGGATAACCAAGGCAAGAATAATGTACTTGGTGCAGAAAAGTAGGTCTCAGGGTGTCTTGGTTGAAGGTACAAATTGTTTCTTAATATTCTTAGGACATCTAATCCTAATCCAAATCCTAATATTCTTTAGGACTTTGCTGCTGCATATCACTGTTATGATATATTGCAAAAAAATTAAGCTAGTGGTAGACAACTTGTCTGCCTGAATCCTGAATAAAGACAGGTAAAAGAGAACCATTCACTCAGTGGATGTCTACTCTCCCATCTACTCTGGATACCATTGAAGTTATGTTTCAAGATGGAAATTGGAGCCTCTGTCTTATACTAGTATTTTTTATGGAGAATTATAATGAATTTGTTGCAGAAGCATTGCTCAACACTGATACACCATCCAAGGACTAAAAACTAATATATGTGTCAGGCTAGCACACTCTAGAGATTTTTTTTCCACTGTCAATCAGATGAAAATTAATTTTAGGTCAGCTTTTGAGATCTTATAATAAAGAGATTTCTGAAAACCCAACAGAGTATATATATATATATATATAATAACAATATGTATAATAACATGGAACACAAACAGTACAGTCAAAAATTCACACAAACAATTCAGAAAAATATACAAGAAACCAAGTTAATTCAAAGACTACCTTTTATGACATAAATCAGAAATGGGAATGGAATAAAGACAATCAGAAGCTGGAGCTTTGTGATGATGGCAACACAGGAAGGAGGTGACTATTATGAGTTTGCTAAGAATCATTAACCCTTGAGAGCTGAGTCTGGCCTGGGGCAGGGGACAGATCTAGAGGTTCCCTGCACTCTTCCCTTGCTCTGAGAAGCAGGGACAGCCAGGATGCCAGACACAATCATTTGAAGAACCACCTATCAGGGAAAAGCCACCCACGGGAGGAAACAACCACACAGGGTATAACTGGGCATGTGCCAAGGTCTTATGTCAGGAAGAAACAATTCTCTTGGTCTTGGATAATCACGATGAGCACCAAGCTGGGGGAGTGGAGGATAAGAGCCCTGTCACAGTCAGAAGCATGCATTCGGCATGAGTAGCACCTGCCAAGAATAAAGAGCTGCTATTAGCTGATGTGGAGGCACATGCCTGATATCCCAGAATTCTGGGAGGCCGAGGCAGAAGAATCACAACTTTGGCCTCAACCTGGGAAATTTAGAGATTGAGTCATAATAAAAAAATTTTGAAAACCCAACAGAGTATGTATTATAATAACACAGAATACAAACAATAGTCAAAAATATCACACAAACACTTCAGAAAAATAAACAAGAAATCAGGTTGTTCGAAGACTATCTTTTATGACATGAATCAGAAAAGGAAGAGGAAGAAGGATAATCAAAAGCAGGAGCTTTGCGCTGATTCTGGTGTAGGAAGCAGGTGTATCAATGAGTGAAATAAATCGGACACATAAGCACCATATCATCTTTTTATGGTTAGAAGATGAAGGTGTAACTGAGGTCCAAACTATATAATAGGTAATGTAACGTGGGAAGAAAATCATCAAGGGGAAGGGGAGCTGAGGGAGCAGGGAAAGTGAAGAAGGAAAAGAAAGATAATGATGTTGAAAAGGAAAAAATGGAAACAATAACTTAGAATTCGTCTAAAAGGTGGCCCAGCAAAGAAAGTCATGTTATATATTATGGTAATGGGAAATCTACAAGCTAAAATGGAAACATCATGATAGCGAAAATAAGAATCTGAAAGTATGAAGAGGGAAGTTAATTTGGGAGAGAATTATTATCTTATGTTGTATATTACATGAAATAATGTAGTAAGAATGACCAAGATATTCTAAAGGTTAAAAACTCCCTTTCAAGGGAGATAGCTACTCTTTGCAACAGGCATCCAAGTGCACGCTAGACTTGGGATTCAACAAGGAAGCCATGGGACTGAAGAAGGGGATTCCAGCATCAGAAGATGTTACCATAGATAACCAGAGGCTGTCCCTTTCATTACTGAGCTTCTCGGCTGTGAGAGTCCTCACTAACGTCAGTATACATTGTGCCATCAACTCTTCCTAGCTTAGGGCTGGACAAATACTGAAAGTATTTGTATCAACTTTCAGTTGCTTAGCAGGATCCTGCACAGTAGGAAGCCAACAAATGTTTCCTGAAAGTTCCAGCGCTCTCTTCTCTGCTGAGCCTTCTATATTCTATAGGGTGGGTCTGGCACACGAACTTGCAGAGAAGCCACTTGGTGCCCCCCAGGAGAATGAGCTGTCCACTGGGAATCTCTCCCACTGGGCTCTGTCCCACCCCTGCCAGCTCCAGGTGACAAAGCGCTGTGATGCAAATAAAGACCGACCTCAAGCTTAGTGACTTTCTCAGCAAGCCGAGAGCTCCGGAAACCAGTTCTAGGGATGGCGGATGGTCGGCTTGCCTCTCCCTTATTCACCTCTCACTTGAACCTTTTCCTGAAAATGATGAAGCCAAGGGAAAAAATATACTGCTTCCAAAATCTCAGTTCCCACTGAGCTGAGAACAGAGAAGAAAGCGAACAGTGGTATGAAGAGAATGATGCTAAAGACAGAAATTGGCACGTAGGGAAGGAGAGGGAGCCAGTTCATCCCAGCTGAAAGATTTCCTTAACGTGTAATCTTCGTCTTACCTGCAGGCAGTTTTCCGGAAGTGTACATTTAGCTTCCAGGGTAAATATGTAGCTTGAAAGTACAGCTCTGTGCTGAGGCCACTGTTACAAGGGCATACGTTAAATGCTAAGGAAATGAGAGTGGGTCATTTCTGTCCTGGAATGAGACCTGACCACCTCCCCCAGGCTCTGAGACAGTGGTCTGTGCACACACACCAACAGCATGTGGGATTATATTTGATCCCTGTTCCAGATGGATAATAAAAGGTTCCATTGTTTCCTCTTTTATACAGTGTATTGGATGGATGGAGGAGGAGGATGTCTTAAGAGTTTGCTCATTTAAAATAGTGATTGCAGGATTGTTCTAGAAAATGGACAGTGATATGCAGTTGAAGAGAAAGCATGCAGAGGTCTTCTGCCTCTGAGGACTGTTTGTTCCCTCAGCTGCCAGCTGAGGTGACTGAATCTCGCCTTCTAGGGGTGCCATTGCTTTTGTTCCTTGTCATTTTTTGCCAGCAAGAATGTAACACTCTTCCTCTCACATCTCCTTCCTCTATCCTGCAGCCAGAGGGCTCCACCAGTGACAATGACACCACTATTCTCTGCCTCATTTCAAGACCCTTTGGTTCCACCCTACCAGACAAACCAGGACCTGACCACCGAGGAGAACCCGGAGCTGTCCCCCAGCCTCAGCCTCATCCCCTTCGGATTATTCTTATGCATCAGTGGTATCGCCTTACTTGGAAGTGGCTGAAGTAATCACATCCTTTCTCTCTGAATGTCTATCATCTTGTCTCTAAGGATCATTCTTTTCCTCTCTCTTCTTCCAACAGTTTCTATGTTCTCCCTTCTTCTCACCCCCTCTGGTATCCCTGCTTTCTCCTATATGGGTAGAGGAGGTGAGTACTGGTTAAATCCTACCTTGATGAGCAAATGAACATACGTTTTCTTTCACTGCATTATTATGGTAGAAAATCCAAGTTTAAAGAAGAATAAAATAAAACATACAGTCATACTTGCAAAATATTTGTGAGTGAAATGAAGCAAATAGTTAAATGGCCGAGTAAAGATTTGAACACATGCACCATGGGATATACTTAACATTTCACCTGAGGGCAGTTGTCCTCCCCAGTGCCTTTGCCCTACCAGTATCAAGGTCTAGGGTCCCTGGATGGGAATTAAGTTACATTCCCATGTATGGCTGGCTCCAGCTCTGAGCCTCAGGGCCAATGCTGTGTCCCTGACAAACCACCTTGTGAAGTGGCCCCCCCAGTTCCGGTTCCGGTTCTGCATGCTGGATTTGAGACCCCGCAGCTCCAGGAAACTCTCAGGAAGTGCTCGTGCATCTTCTTGAAGCTCAGTTTCGTGTGGCAGGCTGGGAAGCACCTCAGCTCATGAGCTGGAAGACAGCTTGCAGACAGCGGGATGCCACACACTCTAGTGCTCTGCATGTAACTATAAAGAGCTCTTCTGCCATCTGCATTAGCATTTAGGCGGATTTAGGTGGACTGTGCTGCCTGTTGTTTGATGACCCCATATTTTTCATGATTAAATTGAGTTCTGAATTTCCAGGTCTTTTTCTTCCAATAGTAACTCAAATTGTTTTCATTTGATTTCTATCAAAATAGTTTGTTATTTTGCACTATTTAGGGGGCACTGACCCTAAGCTTCGGAACCAAGTTCCAAATGAAATCTCCCTAGATTCACAAGCCATATAGACAAGTCATCAATAATTAGGCCCTGTGACATTTTGAGGAAAACTCCAATTAATACAGAAACTTGTGAAGAAATGGTCAAATCACAAAAATACACAAAATGATAAAGAGAAAGAGAATTAAACAAGATGACAAATTCAACCTTGGGAAATAATCCAGAAAGCTGTTGCACCATAGAAGAGCGAAATAAAGTCCAGACGTTATTTAGAAGATTGGCAGATTAAGACCAAAAGTTTCCCAATACGTGAGAAAAATAATAACTGAGTTGTTCCAAAACTTTCAGAGAGATTTAAACAAAGAGAGTAATCCTACAAAATGGAAAAAACAGTGATAGTGGGCTTCTCACACAGAGGTTTCACCGTCAGGCACAGACCTGTCTAAGGGCACTCCACGCCTTTCTCAGGACTCTCCATCACCCCCAGGGCGGGTACTGCTACTAGGCAGGATGACTACAAAGGGATAAAACCAAAATACTGTTTAACAAGCTCTTAAAATCTAAAAGGATAAATGATCTACTTTTTCCTTAAATGATCTTTCTTAGAACTCTGTAGTAAAAATAAGAATTACCCACTTTATTAACATTTATTGATCAATAAACAAAAAAAGCACATGCAGACTATTACACGTATTCTTTGTTTTTTAATACAATAAGGCTGTGAATTAGAAGTTACATTCCTGAAGTATTCCTGAAGTACATTCCTGAAGTTACATTCCTGAAGTGCATTCCTAGAAGTTTTATTCAAATTTTTATTGACATGTTATACATACACATCATAGTCACTTTCAACATTGAGAATTTGTACCAGTTTTAAATCTTATTTTCATTTTATTGGCATGAAGTTAACTAACTACCTGAAGTCACCCAAATAGTAAGAAACAGAATCAAAGTTGAAAGCCACCAGCTTGCTTATACATGTAGTTGTTTCTTTGTTTGTGTTTTTTTGGGGGGGAGGTGTTTGTTTGTTTGTTTTTTGAAACAGGGTCTTGCTTTGTAGTTCAGGCTGGCCCTGAGCTCAGCCTCCAACTCACATCACAGCAATCCTCCTGCCTCTGGCTCCCGAGTGCACTGTGGTATGTAGTTCTGATTGCTGCTGGGTGTGAGTCTCCACACCCAGTATCGTCGCATGTGGTTACTGGGGATTGAACCTAGGCCCTTGCATTTGCAAGGCAGGCCCTGGAACCACTGAGTTAAATCCTCAGCCCTATACATGTGTTTTAAAAAGCTACACCTTAGTGAGCAGCTAATGTGCACTGGAAGTGCATTCATAGATCAAAGCAAGGCAGACACTGAATTCCACTCAAGGAGGCCAGTCTGCACCTCAGGAACTTACGCAGGTCATTCTTTCTTCAGACTTGGCTGTAGGTTCCTTGCCTCCACATCTTTGCTACCACAGTTACATTGTGACATTTAATTCTCTAATTCTCTATTTTTAATTTGCTTCTCCCCATTGCATAATGACATTTCATATTTGTACAACTGTTTATGAGCCATTTTATTTTGTCATAACTCATTGATGATTCTAATTAATTTTTGTCCATTTTTCTACTAAACTTTCTGATCTTTTTCTATTCATGGGATAGTCAAATATATACACATTAACCCCAGCAAATATCTTTTGTAAGTTTGTAGTATTCTTATTCACTGTCTTTATTGTGTCTTTCAGTAAAAAATAAGATCATTGAATATTTTCCTTGCTTTGCATTTTCATACTTTCTTAAAGAAATGTTTCTCTACCTCAAGCTCTTCTAAAATGGAAACTTGTTTTCTAAAAATGTGTATTTCTTTTTTTCTTTCATGTCTGAGCCTTTACATTTTCCACCTGAGAATGTTCTCTGGCTACTGAGCAGACTCCTGTCAGCCCAGAGCTGGCTGAAAGAGGACTAATGTATGCTGTTATTTTTTTCTTTCTGTACAGAGGATTGAACTCAAGACCTTGCACTTGCATGGCAGGCGCAGGGCCACCGATCTCAACACCCAGCCCCATGGAGGGCTAATGTCCAGGATCAATTCATAGCCAGGGAGGGAACACTATCCCAATTTCTTTATTCCTAAATGGAACAACAGTAAGTTAGGTTTGAAAGGCCCATGGGGATTTCCCAGTAAGCATGAGCCCAACTTGCCAATGATGATAATCTCCTTCTTAATAATCACTTTACTGGCTTCCCTTTTCATTTCTCCAGTCATTGACTTGTTTCCAGAGAGCACTACCCACACAAATATTTCACACATTGTGGCCCTGCTTTGGTTTCTGCAGTAACACAAACTCTCCTAGACTCTCAAGACAAGACTCTAAACAATATTACTTGCTGATCACATTGCAGGTGGGTTCATTGCTGTGCTAAGTGAAATGGCAAAGGCTCCAGCTAGCTGCAGGGTCACATTTACTAAGACACTCTTCGTGGACTGAGAAGCTGCACAGTTGAGAAGGGAGATACTGGCTTATTTGCAGTTATGACACGGGAGAGAGGTGGCAGGAATGCTAGCCAGGACAGTGAATTCAGCTGCTTCATTTTGGATATCAGAAGCATGGAAGAAAAACAGTTATCTGAGTAAACGAACATCAGTGCTTTTGAGGGAGGATTCGGGGAGAGTTCTGTACATCATGTGAGATATGCGGGGATGGCCGTGAAGAGTGTCTGACTTCTCCAGAAGACAGGCCCTTCATCTAAGAATGGGCTCCACTCTGGAAACAGAAGGTTTGGCATTTTATACAGCATCAGCCCCCCGCGTTCCAGCTGAAAATACTGCAATTCCATAATTTGAGCTGCACCATGAGCAGATTCCAACCTGTTTTCCTCTTTCCAATATCAGGGCCCCTCGTGCAGTGACAATCCCAGCGTGATAGGAGCACGGCCTGCCGCGGGGCTCTTGCTGCCCTGGCTACGGTCACTCTGCTTTCGCTGATGTTCCATGTCACAGCTCGGGCTCTGCTGCCCTACCACTCTGGCTTCCCCCCTTGAAAACGGCACACCTGCCCCACTGTGGCATCCCCTGTCGTCCATCCTACTCTCCCGGAGTCTGTGTCCCTCTCACTCTTCTATTCTCTACTGTTCTCCAGCTCCCTCGAGACACACAGTCAATGAGTGATTTCCTGGCCTTATACATTAGGGCTTTGATGAAGTTTCTGATTCCTTCCTCTCTGCAGAGGCAATTCTGTCACACTTTACTGACTATAAGACACTGGTCCTTGGACTTCCTGTCTTGTGACTCGTGTATACTCTTACAGTGTACAGTAACTCTGAAGGGATTTTACTCATATCTACCAATAGACTATGGATACAAATGAGGAGTATTAAAATGATTTGTGTAAAATCACTTTCAATAACAAAAATTAGCTCATTATAATGAACGTATGTGATCTATTTTAATGACGAACACATTTCTGAAATTAGCAGTATTGCTGTACATTTTGCAAATCCTTTTGACAGCTGACTCAGCAGGACTGTGCCCACTGAGGATTTCTTTTTTTGGCTCTGGACTATACTCATATACTGTTTTGGTAGAAGCACATACAAGAAACCCAGTTTCATGAAGTACATAGTTGGAAAAGAGAGAAGTACTGTAATATCCTTTTCAGGAATTTTGACTGTTCTTCTTTATCAGTACACCAAAATCTGGAAAGTAGTGATCTCTTAGAGCACAGTTGTGAGGTGAATCTGAGATATTTTCCATCAATTCTTCATTTTTATTGTAATAAAATCCAGATTCTCTTAGGTGCCTTAAGTCAATCCTTTAGCTGCGTATGATCCTGTAACATCCTGCAGGGATTAGAAAATATTAGGTCACTGTGTCACACAGATACTTTAAGTGTGGATGCATTTAATGACATAGTATTTAAAGAGCCACATCATTCATTGAAATCATGAGTCTCATGTTTGAATGTTGGGAAAATGTTCAAACTCTACATGTAACAAACAGATTTTGCAAAATTCTTTTTTTTATTAAATCAGCCCCATGGCTGCTACACTTTGTTCATTTTTGAGAAAATGAGTGTCCAGGAACCACGCTGGGAGAGCCACTTTTTAAAAACTGTGTCTTTTGTTATTTCAAGCCTAAGTACTGTTTCATTAAAGGAGCTCAGCCAGATTCTAATGAAAATAACTTCAGAAGTGTTTTTATAATATACCTATCATGTTTTGGCATGCAGTAAAAACCATGCAGAACTCCTGTTTTGTCATACATGACCTGTGCTCAAGGATCAACTGTAGAAATTCATAATTTTGAGATTTCATCAGAACATTCCCAGGAAAAGTGACTTAATATTAGCGGGGAAGATTATTAATATAGCTTAGCGCTATCCCTTTGGCATTTTTTGCTAAGCCCAAAACCCGCTGTTGCTTTGGTGCTATCTGGAAATAACAACCAGCAGCACAGCTGAAAGCATCTGAGCATGAAGACAGCCTGAATGGGTGGATTTTCTGGAAGACTCCCCAGGATCCACGGGGACCTGGGGCCGATACCTTGAGAAATGCTGCTGTCCAACCTGCAAAGCATCTCTCTAAGCTATTGCCAGCGTTGGCTCTGGCAAGCTAGAAAAAAATCGATCACCGCAGTCACTATATCACATTGAATTGTAATTAATTGCATTTAATTTGTGTCGAGGAGAACAAACCCCCCTTGTGAGTTAACAGAAGCAGTTGTTCAAGGCTGTTAGTTCAGCTTCTCCTCAACTCTGGCTGTCCTTGTTCGGCTCTTTCTGCTCTCTGACTGCAAGAGAAGAGCCACTTGGTGAAGATGCGATGGAGTACTGTTTTTTGTTTGTTTGTTTATTTTTTTCAGGTCAACATAATTTTCATTCATGAAAGAGAATATGAGATACTTATTTTTCTCGGTTGTACTGAATGTGTCATCTGAGGTGCAGGGACAGTAGGGGGCCTGAAATCCCAAGATCTCTCCAGCCAGAGCTGCAGAACGCAGACCGTGCCGAAGTGGAATCCAGACCAGGTACCGTGTGTCTCTGTCCCACCGTGGGCCCAGACAGTCTACAGACTGCTCTGTGTTCACTCCTCTAGTTCCTGAAGGGGTAAATATAACACAGGAATAAAGCAAACCCTCAGTTTCACTTCCCAACCTGTGGAGTAAGCGCCTTTATAAGAGAAAGAGTCCAAGTGAAAAAACAGAGAGTATTCCCCCGGCCAAGGTAATAAATCGCACGCGGCTTCATAACCCAGCTGGAATTGCAATGAAGTGCGATGCTGGAAGATTTAAAGGATGTGGGGATGGTGGTCGGCAGCATATCCTTGTTTAATTCACGGGTATGGTCCTCCAGAAACAGATGGGTATGGCAGATGGTGATAGACGACAGTAAAGTTAACAAACGGTCGCCCTAATCATAGATGCTGTGTGCAGATAGCATCTGCCCGGCGCAGATAAGCACAGCCGTGGTCCATGGCAGCTGCTGATCTCCTAGATTCGGGTTCAGTGCCCAGCAGGAAAAGACGGACAAGCAGTTCACAAATATGCAGGGCAGATGTCTGTACGCTGCCACCATTTTATCCCTTCTCACCTGCCGTGGGACAGAGCAAGGGACGGTGCGTCATCTCGGAGCTCAGCCAGGCCGCCATGAGCCCTTCCTATTGAGGACAAGTAGAAGGAAAGCCAGTGGCATGGAAATGGCAGACTCTACAGAGCGTGCAAAAAAATGCAACCAAACTGCCAGGCAATACCAGGACATAATGGAGATTTTGTTTTTAATAAACTGACTTCAGTGGTACATTTTAGGTGCACATTCATCTTTGAGAATTTGTACCTATGCATAATATATTATATCTTGATTCTTATTTTTCCCATACCTCTGCTCTCCCTGTAAACCCTCCCACCCTATACAATAAGTATATATGTATATACATATAAGCACTCTATATACATAGGCTTTGTTTCCATTTTATCATTTTGGCCATCGAATTATTTCTTTCCCTTCCTTGCTTTTCCCTGCCCTCCCCTCAGTTCCCCTTTCCCTTTGAACATTTTCTTCCTGTTTCACAATACCTATCATACAATTTGGAACTCATTTACATCTTTAGTTTCAAACACTACAGAAATGATCTGATACTTACACATGTGTGTCCTGTTTATTTCACTTGTGAATATGTCCTCATGGTGCATCCACTTAACTATAAATGTCTCTGCTTTATAATTCTTTATGGCTGAGTAATGCTCCATTTTATTTAAAAAGTCATATTTTCTTTATCCAGTCTACAGTTGATGTCAACGTCATTGTTCATTGGAGAGATGCAGGTGAAAACAAAGCCAAGATTCTATCTCATTCCAGAAAGAATGGCTGCTATCAAAAAATCAACCAATAATAAATGCTGATGGGGCTGAGGAGAAAAGAACTTTTCTCCATTGTTGGTAGGAATGTAGACTGGTACAACCATTGTGGAAATCAGTGTGGAAATTCCTCAAAAAGCTAGAATTAGAGGTCCCTGCTATTTCCTTATTACTTATATACACAAAATAATTTTTAAAATCATACCATAGCCATATTTATAGCAGCTCAGTTTGTAACAGCTGAAGTTGGAAAGAGCCCAAGGGCCCATCAACTGGAGACTGAATAAAGAAGCTATGGTGGAGATTTTAAAGATCATGTGGGAGCCACATGAATGTGACGAGGACCATACCAGGCTAACGGCCTGGCTGCCATCTTATGGGGCCCTCAGTGAGTCTGGGCTGTGATCTGCTTTCCCTGAGTTTTTATAGCACAGTACTGAGTTATCTGGAGACATGAGCTGCCCATTCCTAGGGGATGTGGGCTGGCATCTCCAGTCAGCTACTTTGACTAATCCCCTCTCTAAGTCTGGACAGTACCTTCATACAGCTGAGCTGCCATCTTCTCCTCTTCCTTCTAGGTCTTCCCTTACTTCCTTCTCTGATCACAGAGAAGATTCCCACCCTGGTCAGAAGACCCACTCTGATGACTCCTGCTCATTCTGCACTATCCTTCACTGTTCTCCCTCAATAAACCCCCTTCCCTTTTCATTGCATCTCACTCATCTGCTTGAAAGCACTGAGGTGGCACAGGATCCAGAGGCCTGGAGCAAGCTGGGGAACCCTCTCCACCAGCGAGGACAGTTGATTTCAACTTTCACCTACTCCCACTAGGAAAGAAGCAGTAGAAGCACACACTGCACAAGGCTCATTGGATTTTGAGAAGACATACCACACCAGGCATATTCTTCCACCTCATGTCAAGGGAAGTGGAAGGCTTCTCAGCTGGGCCCATTAAGAACTGGACTGCCATCTTCCAGTGGTTTATCATAGGCGAGGTATCACCATGTCCATTAAGTATCCACATTGAGCAGCGCAGCCTGCCATGCCCACATCACAGAACACTTGTCCTGAGGGAACAAATGTGAACATATGAAGAACCAACCCACACGCTGGAGTCACATCTTCATTAGAGCACTTCTCAAGACTCACATGTATGGTGCCTCTTGGGTTACCCAATGGCCAGCAGATATATAAAGAAAGTACCTAGACCAGGCTCATACATGGGTTGGGTCTGTTTATTAGCACTGTCAGAGCTACACTGCTGCCACACTGCAGTTCCACTCAGAGGGGAGGCCCTGAAGATCAGGCCTGAAGGAATTGCCTTGTAGTGGACAGGAGCCCAGCTACTCCCCTTGTTTTCACTCTATGTGGAAGTTTTAATATTAAATGCTAGACACAAACTTTCAGAAGTAGCAAATGGCTTATCTAGATGATGAAGAAGGGTCTAAAAGGAACAACATTGAGAGACTAAAGGAAAAGACATCTGGGGGAAATGATATGGACAGATCAACAGTAATGACCACATATGAGAACCTTTTTTAGGTTAAGTATAAACAAAGCACAAAGGGAACTATCCAGGAGAGGGGAGCCAACCCTCCATCTCTTGTCACCCAGCCTCCAGTTTGTCCAAGGAGCCCACAAATGAAGGAGCAAAGGTGCTAAAAATAAAGGTCACATATTCTGTCACCCGTGTGGGTACCTTCTCATCAGAGCTAACCCAGACACTACCACCACTGAATGTCCAACTCTTTTTTTTTTTTTTTTTTAGGTTTTTTGAGACAGGGTCTCGCTTTTGTGGTTCAGGCTGGCCCTGAGCTCAGCCTCAAACTCACATCACAATCCTCCTGCCTCTGCCTCCCGAGTGCTGGGATTACAGGCGTGAGCCACCACGCCCGGCACTGTGGTATGTGGTACTGGTTGCTGCTGGGTGTGGGTCTCCACGCCCAG
>PVIR01003559.1:0-87408 GCA_004026965.1 Petromus typicus
CTCATGTTACATGTATGGTTGATGTTTAATTAAAAACAAAAACTGATTGTACACTAACAATTTAAAACATCCCCTTAGGGAGTCAGAGAAGAAATGCTGACTGAATATGACAGATGCTTTCTTTCAACCATCAGTTATGAAGCACACTCTGAATATGAAAATTCAATTTCTTTTCAGAAAACATATTATGTGGTATGGAAAAAAAGAAAACTAAACAAATCATCTTTGAAAGACAGAGTTGATGTTATGAATAGCAAATTACTCTGATTTGACCTGGAAATGAATGAAGAATATTCTCTCAATTACATTTTTCTTTGACAGTAAATCACAACAGGAAGGAATCTGACTCTCATACAGCGGCTGCTGATACATCTTTGAAGCCAATAGGAAAAAGACGCATTCACAGAGCAAAAGTTCTCAGTGCTTTCAGTACATGGAACTTTCTTTAATTAAATACAGATTCTTATAATGTAGTTTAGATAATGCAAATGAAAAATTAGCATAGTTAAAAAATTCTTTTTATGTACATTAATCATATAGTATTTAAATGTAACCCACAAATATAAATAAGAAGGAAAACTAAGAAAGTAATATTGTTACTATTAAGTGACAGAATACATTAGGATAAAGAAAGTTATTGGAATGAGTTCACATTGTCATAGAGAGCAGAGTATTTGGATATTTGTAAAAACTGATATGCAGAAGAAAAAGTTAACAAGTAGAGAAGTAGAGGCCATGCGACAAAAGATAGATTATAGGATGCAGGAATGAATCTTGAAAGGATCTACACTTTGTTATTCTTCAGGTAAATGAAAAGCATGCAGTTTGTAAAGGTATATTTCAAAGATTGTTAGGCACTAAGTCAGCCTATTTCTAAGGCCTTCACTGTGGTCTTCTAGAAAGGCAGGCCCAAGTATCCAGGTACTGGGTACTGGAAGGTGTAGCCCTTCCCGGAGTGGGGGTATTTTGATCTTACGGACATGTGCAACAGCATTCCTCTATTCTATCTTCTGTGTGGAATGCACACATTTCAGCAGAGCTAGGAGACACTTGACAATACATCAGGAAGACAGAGAGAAGGAAAAGAGGACTGTGAAAGTACAAGCCCAGGCCCCACTGACCACCGAGCCACAATCAGAACAAGGCTGCTCATCACATTTCAGGCCTTTCTGCCATGTAAACTGCACTCCCTCAGCCTCAGACTACGCCACACTGGAAACAAGTCCACAGTGCTTGTTTTTCTGGATTATTCCTGTGGTTCTCAAATCAAGAGTATTATTCCTAAATTGTTAGAAAACAGTCAGTAGCTTAAGGACCAACAGCAATCTAAGTAGATTTTGTAAAAACTAGTGTAAGGAGAAATGTACTGGGCAGTATCAGGAAGGAAAACCTCTGAGAGGCCTACGACAGGATTCCGTACATTGCAACCAGCAATGAACACCATATGTAAGGATGTGCTAGTGAATTCCCATACACATTTCTATTAAACCTCAGGGTAATAACTTGCAAATGCTGCAGTGTGAACATTGACAACTCCTGCACATCGGCAGGAAACCTTTGCTTCTATAGCTCTTTCTTTAAAAAAAATAAATAAGTTGAGTTCCCTGATATATTTTAGGAATATATTATGGTCACCTTCATCATTGAGGATTTGTATCTGCACATGATATATCTTGATTCTCACTTTTTTCCATTCCTCTGCCCTCCCTACAACTCCCAACTGCTATAAACACACGCTTTGTTTCCATGTTTTTCTTTTTATCATCATACTTTTTCTTTCCCTCTTTTGTTTCCCTTCATGCTCCCCTTTCCATTTGAACATTTTCTTCCTATTTCACAATACCCATCATAGGTGCTGGAGCTCATTTACACCTTCAGTTTCTCATGCTAGAGAAATGCTGCAGTATTTACATTTCTGTTTCTTATTTATTTATTTTTTTAGTAAACAGAGCTAGCTACAGTTCTTGATTTCATGGATGTACTCACACCCATGGCTGGACTAAATAAAGAATAAATCCTACAATCAGTTTATTTCTTTTATTTACTTGTCCTATTTAGAGTTCAAATGCTTATTTCAAATTAGTGGAATTCACATAACCCATCAGCACCACAGAAGAAATGATAATCGAGTGAGAAGACTTTCTAGTTCCTAACTTAGCAAATGAGGATTCCTAACACATGTAATCCTTCAAAGAAAACAAAAATATCAGTAAGTCAGAAAATGTGAAAAAGTACTACTTTCAAGCTAGACAATTATAATTTTACCTTCTATACATTTTAAATCATATTTCAAAATTTTCTAAAATTATCACAAGAATGGATATGAATATTAAAATGATAAAAAGAAACTGTATCCATATGTTTCTTTACACATACACATATTTTAATCTACATTTACATGACAAAGTAAAATAAACTTCTTTACATATGTGCATAGTTGCATACACACACACATATAACAGAGATTGTATGTATGTTCACTTAAACCATCATTGTTGAAAAACACTAATAATATAAGCTCCACATTAACAGTCAACAAAGATTTTTCTCTAAGAGAATAGTTGGTGATAATAAATGAAAATGCTTCCTTTAATGAAGATTATCCTTCTTCCTACTGAAGTAACAGCCTGTTCCCCATAGTATTGTGTAAACTACAACCCTTCACCTCAAAAAACTCTCACCGAGATGACTTCTAACAACTACTGAAAGTATCATATCACAAACATAAGTTATGTACATCTCCTTTTAATATTTCAGGAGTCAAACATATTCATGCATAAAATCCCCGGGAGGCTATTACTTGTTACACTAAGGATTGACATCTCCACACTAGTTTGAACAACTAATAAAAGAGGACAGTTAAATTTTATATTCTTTTTTTAATTTTGGGTTTTTTGGGGGGGGTTTTTAGGTTTTTTTTGAGACAGGTTCTCGCTTTGTAGTTCAGGCTGGCCCTGAGCTCAGCCTCAAACTCACGTCACAGCAATCCTGCCTCTGCCTCCCAAGTGCTGGGATTACAGGTGTGAGCCACCATGCCCGACACTGTGGTATGTGGTAATGATTGCTGCTGGGGTGAATCTCCACGCCCAGTATTGTTATGTGGTTACTGGGGAATAGAACCCGGGCCCTTGCGCTTGCAAGACAGGCGCCGGAACCACTGAAGTATATCCCCGGCTCTAATTTTTGTTTCTTGAGACAGGGTCTTGCTTTGTAGTTTCGGCTGGCCCTGAGCTCACCTTGTAGCCCAGTTGAGCCTCGAGCTCACAGCATCCTCCTGCCTCTGCCTCCTGAGTGCTGGGATTACAGGCACGGGCCACTATGCCTGGCATTTCATTTCCAATTCTTAATCGGAAACATATTTTGTTATTCTGGAATTTTCTCTTAATATTAGGATAGTCTGGATTTCTTTTTTAGGATATTGCATGATTATTTGCCTTATATTTAAAATATACTGCATTGACCTTATTTTAAATGATTTATTGATTTATTTTGGTTTTGTGTTTTCTATGTAGCTCAGACTGGCCTTGAACTCACTGTATAGTCTACTCTGGCCTCTAACCTGAAGCAATCCTCCTGCCTTAGCCTCCTCAGTGCTGAAATTATTATAATACATTTTGCAAAACATATATAATTACATTAACTATTGTGTAGTACCCCAAACCATGTTTTAAAACACATTTACTTTTTCTTACCTCATTTAAAAATTATGTCAATATAGCTTGATTTTCGTGGGATTGGAGAGATTTAAAATATAAAAATAAACATGATAGTTATATAAAAGAAGTATGTACAATTCTCAACAGCATATACTTTTGATATCTGTAACTTTAAAATCATGAATAAAATGAAGTGATAGAAATTTTATTTCTTTACTGAATGTACATTAATACATTATATCTTGCTGGGTTTTGCATTTTAAATAATTCCTGGATTATAAATTACTTAAAAATTACTTAAAAATTTACCTATGTCTCTTATATCTTCAATAATATGGAGAATAAATACAGTATCTTTGAAATTTCATCACTGTTTCTTCACATTTCTGTGGGTATTTTGCTTTAAAGTTTATATTCTCACGTGCCAACAATTGATTCTATAACCAGACTGACATCAAGTTATGATTTTCCTTTTCGATTTTAACAGAGACAGAGTACAAAACGTGTTGCTGTACTGGATGTACTTTCTCCACAGGATCTTTCTCCTGGTTGCTCCTTATGCTTCTGAGGTGCTGCACCGAAGGCACTGTGGTCCAGAAGGGTTTTGTTGCTGTTCTTGTAGTTGCTGCTCTGCTGTAGAATACATTCCTCTCTCGATGTTCTGTTCCTCCTGTTGTTTCTGCTGGGTTTCACAGTAGGGAGTTCCTGGGCACAGAGTCACCAGAGCAAGCCTATCGCTTCTTCAAGCTGATAGCATGTGTGTGCGGACAGCAGCGGCCAGGTCAGGGAGACAAGGCCAGCGAGCTGGGGGAATTGGCTTTCAGGTACTTGGCAGAGAAAGTGTGGGAATGATCGGCTGCTGAGCTATGACCCTTAGGAGGTCTGTCCCTCGGCCTGGGGGGTAGAATGGCCAAGGATCTGTAGCACTAAAGGTTGAGAATGGATCACCCGGGACTTCTGTGATGATGGCGACATCAGTGGCTGCAACAGCAGCTCCAGGAGTAAAGATGTGGTGCTTAGAAAGGAGCAAATGAGAAATGGGGCCATAGAGATCAATGGCCCCGCTGCTCAGGCACTGAGAAGAATCCATCATCACATGAGAAAACAAATGGTATTGTCACCAGGAAATTCCTCGCATGGCAGGATTACCAGCCTTCTCTCAGAGGCTGAGAGCTCACTTCCTGAGCAGCACTTGTTCTTTTCCTCCAAGGTGAATAGTGAATACGTTTAAAATGCTCCTGTAGATTTTCAATTTTCAATATTTATCTCAGAATGTATGTGGGTTTCCCAGCACAGTTTTTGATCTGTGCTCAATGTCTTCAATATAATATAACATCCAAAATTCCCATGTAAGTCCACAAAACTTGTAATAGTTAACATAAATGGACATCTTAAAGTTTCTGATTACAAAACTCACTAGAAAAGCACAATAATAGTGATATTGATATAATACATATAATCATCAATAGATTTAGCAAGACTCCTAGTAAATACTTGAACAAATACATTCAGTTTTTGATTTTTTTCTTTATTTTGATCAATAAGCTGATTTTTTTTAATGTTGGGGCCAGATTAACACTGGAAATAAACACTCTCAGATAATTTTAATTCATGTTATATACAAATATTAAAGTAAAGTATGTTTATATTCATAAATTTTAATTTAAAAGGGAAAAATATTTGCAACTTTAAGGCAGAAAAATATTTTAATAGCAGCAGCAAAATGGAATTTAAAATTCTCAGTACCTTGGAATTTATTAATGTTATGTCTGTCTTTAAAGATAACATGTGTGTATATTGTTGGTCAAATTCTAAATTTTTTTAAAAAAATAATCCTGATTCAAATTAAGTAAAAACCAAATAAATAAATTATATATATTGATATATTTTATTATTATTTAAAGATACCATTAAGGAAATTAACTGAATAATATGTATCCATGTAGAAAATAAGGCTAATTCACATCAATAACAAATAATAATGACACACACACATAAATATATCTATAAATCCCCAAAAATCAAAAACAAAAGGAAACTATGACAGCAAATAACAAGCCAGAAATACATATTTACTCAGATTCATCATGAAAGAAATGTAATTTGTAAATAAGGACCAGAACAAATTGTATAGTATTAGTTTTAGAGAAAAGAAAAATTTAAAAGACTGTGTTAAAAGACTATAAGTAGTTAACTTTAAAAAAAAAAATCAGGTCCATGAGAAGATACATAGCAGTTGAAATTTTCAACAGTGACAAAGCAGATACCAAAAGAGACAATTATCTAGAAACAAAATGTTTTCTTATTTTATAAAATTAAACATATAACAACAGGGTGAGGTAACATGGCCACTTGCTGGTATTGTTTCAAGAAAAAAAATATTTTCTATTCACAAAACATCTTGTAGAATAATATTCATAAAATATTTATTCATATGAAACAGGTTTGTGGAGTAGTATTTAATTACAGGAGCATCTACAAAATGTTTTTTTATATGACTCCAAATTCACTGAGATTCTGCTGTGGAAGGGCTGAGTTAATGCAGCACGCAGAGCACCTCTGAATCACCCCAGATACCACAGGGAATGAAAGGCAGGTCGCAATATTTTAGATACAATAGTTGAGCTGCTCAATGTCTATGCATTCCATAAACAGGCAAAAGAAATCATTAGTGAAGAAATTTTGACTTTTTGTTGGTTTTGTCTAGTTTGGTCTGGTTGGGGTTTCATGACAGAAAGAACACGGGGCATTATCCCACTTGATGAAGAAGCATGTCCTGAGTTTTGAGTAAACAATGACCACATAGAAACATGCATATGTCAAAACATTAACATGGACACATCACAGATTTCACTTTTTATATACCTGATAATGTTTTCTAAATGTACACAGTAAGCAAAAAGAGGTCTGGTATTTTATCACTGTATGTATAACTGCAAGAAGTGCTAGGGAAATATTCTTAGGAGAAGACAAGTAGCCAGGAAATTTTCTCAATGGAAAATCTGAGATTTGAGTATCAAGTGTGAGAAACTGGAAAGTAAAGCCATCTTACTTCCTTCTGGTTAATCATACGTACATTAGTAGTTTGTCATCCCACACTGAAAGTGCAGTCATTTCTTGAAAGAGAGCTCAGAGTCCTTTTACTGTGTTATTTTTAATTTCTGATTCTGCTTCTCAGCCATGAACTCCTTAATCTTTAAGGTTCAGCCACATATTTTCTGATTTGAGGTCCATCTTAGTCCATTTTGGTTCTAGGGAGCAGAGCATAGAAGGGCAGAGAACGGAAACGCTGTGCACAGAGTGGAAGTTCAGAAGCAGAAAACAAAAGAAGAAGATAGACAGGGAGATGCACCTGTCCATGCCACTTTCCTGTGACGCCCTCTCCAGACCAGGCCACCTCCTCGCGTCATGCTTAGGTGGGGCGCCCACAATCCCCCACCTTCCCGAAGCGCCTTGGAGCCCAGGAGGTTGCTGGGCGCGTGTAGGTATCAACTGTAACACGGCTGCTGCTCACTCGAAAATCTGCCGGGACACAGGAGGGGAACTTTTCCTGAGCCATTTTTTCCTTATATACTTTGGTTTCTATTAGAAGCTCTAAAATGGAGGAAAAAAAGATTAAGTTAAACAGAGCCGAACTCGAGTCTTATCTTTAATGTGGAAGATACTGAGTTGCTCGCCCTTCTCATAACAGGGCAGTTGTATGTGGGCAGCTCTCCCCCTGGATCCCCCTCTGACCTGTGCAGAGCAACCGATCCCTTCAGCAACTGCTTTACCCAGTCTCTCCTTTTGCTAGGGTCCCTGTCAGCTCCTAGGGAGACTTCAGAGGGAGGCCGCCTTGCAGCAAACGCGGCGCTGTCTCCACCACGCGAGGCCACACGTGGCGCGTCACATCTGCATGGCTGCAGCCGCTCCTCACTGAGGCTCTCACTTCCTGTTTCCCTCTGACTTAAGATCCCTCTAAACTGAGGAAAACACAAATTTTCTGTCTCCGAGACGCAGCCAGGAGCTGCAGAGTGCACACACTAAGCAGGTGTCCGGAGGCTCTTTCATCCCTTCCCTTATAATGAAGAGGAAACATTTTCTCCTCCACCTTTATTTACACGGGCTGCTTCCAGGCAATAGGCGAGGAAGGGACCGATGACCCAATACGCTCAATGACCTCAGTGACAGAGTCCGGGCGAGGGTGGACAGGTACGGACAGCTCAGGTAACACTCTCGGTCCTGTTTCTCCCGGATCGCTGAGGATTCTACTTTCCCAAAGGTATTGAAGAAGAAAGTGACTTTGCAATCATACATTTCATAATCAACTCATCTTTCCTCTCCAGGTAGAGAGAGCAAAAGATTAAATATCACGATAAAAAGTACATATTGATCACTCCAGAAACCTAAATATACATTGGAGGGCTATAGAGAATAGATAAAAGAATGGCAAATCTATTTCTGCTGATCAGGTTGAAGGGAAGATGCGCATTTGAACGTGGAGAGGAAATCTGGAGAGTAAAAATGGGGCCAACACATCTCTGCATCGCCCTTCTGTGGAGTGAAAGAAATGACTGCAGTTGCCTGTCACTGGGCTTTAAATAGCAAGTGCTCTCTGCCGATTCATCGTGTCGTCCGAGAAAGTACTGTGTTCTTTAAAGATGTTTGGCTTGATGGCTAAAGATGTGCTTTTCTTACCTTGAAAAACTTAAAACACATTTTTATTACCTTGTGTTTTCTCAAGTTTAGCCTCTGTGGGAAGCAATCTATTATAGGCAGATTGGCTCAATGGGTCCTGGAGAGCTTCACCAATTCATCCTCCAGGGATGTTATTTTTGAAACTATAAAACATAAATAGAAGTATTAAGTAAAAATGGATATAACACATACACAAGAAGGAGCATTGTAAGTTTTCTTCTTTATAGACAGTAACATGAAAATCAACCCCCCAAAATTCCAAAATTAAGAATAAATATAATAAAAAATTAATACCCAAGAGGTATATAGCCTGTTTGCATTTTAACTGATATATCCTTACTAACCAATTTGATGACAACCACTTTCCTACACTGTAAAAATAAACTGAAAATAATAATAAATAAAATGAGGAAAGGAAACCTAGTCATGGAGAGAGAGGTGGCTGGGATAATGGAGGAATCAAAAGGAAAGAAGATTTGGTATGTACATATGGCTATTCCATAAGATGAATATAACCTTCTTGTATTGCAAAGATGAATTGAAAAAAATAAAGTTAAGAAAAAGGAATCAAGACTTTTAATCTCTTGTTCCTATTTGTAAGATAGAATTACTACAGTGAATTCACAGGAGAATGCAAATTTTAGCATACTAAGGTCATTCCTAGACTATACTCTTATTAAGACACATAATTCTAGATGAATTTTCTCAATTTTTTCTCAGATGTTACTCAAAAAAAAATTTTATAGAACATAAAAAATTAAATAAGGTAAGAGGTAACATGTTAGCATATTAGAAAGTCTGAGTTTCAAATTACATTTTTTTTTTTTTTTAGGGTTTTTTGAGACAGGGTCTCACTTTGTGGTTCAGGCTGGCCCTGAGCTCAGCCTCAAACTCACATCACAGCAATCCTCCTGCCTCTGCCTCTTGAGTGCTGGGATTACAGGCGTGAGCCACCACGCCCAGCACTGTGGTATGTGGTTCTGGTTGCTGCTGGGCGTAAGTCTCCATGCCCAGTACGGTATGTGGTTACCGGGGATCGAACCCAGGTCCTTGCGCTTGCAAGACAGGTGCTGGAACCACTGAGCTAACTCCCCGGCCCCAAACTTACACTTTTAAAGGGATAACTCATTTATAGTTTTACTCACATTTTAAAGGAAATTAATTTTCTTTGATCTTAGACTAGCTGTATGATTGTGTAGACACTCTGGAGTGAAATCTTCTGAGTTGAAAATGATGATACACTAGACAAGTGACTCTGTGTGTGTGTGTGTATGTGTGTGTGTGTGTGCATGTGTGTGTGTTAACGTGCATGTGTGTGACATTTTACTTTCTTCACATAGATTTAGTTTCAGAGCACTATCTGCATAATGGGATTTTCATCAATTCAGTTTGCTAACCCATATAATTAATTTATATTAGCATAAGACACATAACAGTTGATAAATAATCGCTATTAATATAGAAAACAACATTGCATCCTTGGAAAGATACATCATTTCAGGCTTTTAGTTCTTGGTACTGCCCATCAATCCTATATTTTCCCACAGTTCATTGCCTTCAATTAAACTCCATTCTGCTAAAACTTCAAAACTTTTCTAAAAGCCTATTTCCTGTTACATCAAAAATGTTAGCTCTCATTTTAATCAAATTTGTTTCAATTTTAGGGATGAAATTCATTCACTTATACCATGAGTGAGATTTCCATCCACTATTTATGGGTATTGCTCTTCAGCATTTCTTCCTTAACACTTGGTGGTACTAGGGACTGAACACAGAGCTTTTCCATCAAGCTCTGGGTTGGCCCTTTTTGTTATTTTTTATTTTGAAGTACTGTCTTGCTAAGCATCTAATTTTCTCAAGTTGAGTTTGAACTTGTGATCATCCTCTTTGTGTCTCAGCTCACAGAATAGGTGAGTTATATATTTGTTTACTGTGCCTTGCCCTCTTTAATCACTTATAGTCACTCATCCTTGGCTCTGAACTCTCTCTCCATCTCCTGTTTCTATATCTGGCCATGTGATGTAGAAACTTTTCTAAGTGATTTTCAGGAGGGTTTGAAAAGTTTTGGAAATGCCAAGTAGAGATGACTCAGAGTGCTGTAAGCCAGGCTTGGTGAGGATGCATGTCAGAGCTCAGAATGATGATAAGAATGCAGACGGTGAAGTTGAGGCCAAGAGGCTTCAGTTGGTAGCAAGTTGCCACTGGCAGTTGGACTAGAGGGCATGTGTGTTACATGCTAGTGGAAAGTTTATCTACATTTTTCTTAGCCCTAAGACATCACAAATACTGAAGTGAAAGGTTATAGAATTACTAATATGTAGAGGAAGTTTCAAAATAGTCCATTGTTAAATTCCATCATGGATGCCTTTGGCTGGTTTTGGCAAGATCTACAATGAACCCAGAGCAACAAAACAGAAATGAAAATTTTATATTTTCATTAGAAAGGAAGTTCTTGCAAAGTTTGGACATGGAAGAAAATGATTCCTGAAAGGTTAGCATTAGAAGAAGCCATGCAGTTTGCATTAGAACAATGACAAAGATAGCTGGACAACATCTCAGAAATCAGTTGACTCCAACTATGCACAATCTTAAGGACACAAAATTCACACAGCAAGAGAAGGCAGTCACTGGGATTCTCTGCTCAAAAGGATCACTTAGGGAACTAGTCCCTTAAGATTCATTTTACTACGATCAGCCATTTAGGCCCTCACAAGCCACTGTAGCAGTGATCCAAGGGGACACTGTTATAAATAAAAGCAGATCTTGACTTTTACAATGCTATCAGTTTTATAAGCATGAAGATTGCAAGACATGGGATCCTGGAGGCTTCCACCCAGATGGCAGAGGAAATCCTAAGAAGCCAGGAAGTATACTTCCTAGAGAAACGTGTTTAAAATCGTAAGAGACAAAGCAAATTTAGTATTTCTCCTGCTGAGTTTTCATGATACTTTGGTTTCATTTTTTCCCATTTCCTTATTTCTCATTTTGGGGATGGGGACTTTTCCCCAGTGCTACTGTAATTTCAAAGTACTTAAAATTATTTTTCTTAATAAACTCTGAGAGCTGCAAATTTTCCTAGAATTTTAGGATGACTTTGGACAAGGTTTGTTTTGTTTGTTTGTTTGTTTGTTTGTTTTCCCAAATCTGACAGCATTAAAAGTTGCCTCTCTTAGAACTGGACTAAATCTGTTTTGCATGATGAGTTGGACATGAGTCTCTTTTTTGTATCTTCAAGTTGATTCACTTGTGGAGGCCCTCTACTATTGGTGGGTGCATCCATTGATAAATTTGCTCTCTGAAAATGCTATCAGGAGGTGGGACCTGTTTGGAGGTCAGTCACTGGGAACATGTCCTAGAAGCTGTCCCCGGTTCTTTCTCTGGTCGTAGCTGCCCTAGGGGTCGAAGTTCTGATCTCCATCCTGTCCTTCTGCTATTCTCTGCCTGCCTTGGAGCCAGCCCTCCATTCACCAAAATCTCCAGCCAAACTTAGACTCTAAGCTTCTAATTTTGGGGTCTTGGATATTTTGCACCAGTGACAGGAAATTTAAAAGGACAATAATGAAAATATTTTTATGAAATGTTATTAAAATGTACATATTGATACTAATTTAAGCATTATGACCATTAATAAAATGTGAAAACATTTTCTATAAATCATGCTGCTTAAATTTTAAATATATACTTTTATTAAATCCATGCCTTGTGTATGTATCCCCTCACAGTACTTCACTATATGTGCTAAGCTATGACAGATGAAAAAGTGTTATCAAAATGTGACACATATTATATCTGACTTTCTTATAGAAATTTTGATCACAGTAGGATCTGATTTGTAGTGAGAACAAGAGACAGAAAAATTTCATATACATAAAAATTTCATCCCTAATTCAAATCTGCCTCTGTGCTATATGAGACTGGTGATTAACATATCTTTTATAAACTTCATTTTTTTAAATTCTGTATTTGTTTCCTTGTGGCATGCAAACAGAGCTTGAAATTCTGGAATAATTTATCTACAGCCTAACACAGCATTTTTTCCAGCTGCTCAGTAGGTTGCAAACAGCAAAGGTAACAGGCACATTTTTAAGTCCTTACAGGCAGCCAAACAGCCAGAGTGATGAGGAACATCGGAGGCTACCTACTAACTTTTTTAAGGCCAAATTATCCAATTGACCATCTATTTCAGCAATCAAGGGCAGAGTGATGACACTACCTGGGGTTGACCAGAAATCAGTTACACTGTGGGAAGAGCCCTGGAAACAGGATGTGGCCTAGTATCATGGATGTGCGAGCAGGGGGCCCATGTGAAGCGTCTAGAAGGTGAACTTAAAAGTATCAGCTTAAAAAGTGCCCAAGTCCCATGACATAGTTCTCCCATTTGTGACTATTATGCTTTTAGCCACATACAAGCTGAGCATGGACTTCTAAGCAATGCTTACATGCTCTGCAAATCAGAGCTTCATCACTGAGTTTGAATTTTTTGTGATAGTCCTTGAAATTATTAGAAGAAATATGACAAGTATAAGTGCCAGTGGAAGCAAAGAATGAGCATTACGAGTTTTCAAATATAAATTATATCACACTGAATATATGTAAATGGATTTAAATGTTTTATCAGACATTATGTAACAACAACCAAAGATTTCCTATAACTAGTGACCCCACAATAGTCAAGACACAATAAACAACAAATGCAGAAAACAGTGTGTGTGATCCATTTCCAATGAAATACATGGCTATGTTATTGGAAGCAAACAAGCTTACTATAAGTTTTAAGTAACTGACTTGGACATTTTATGTGATATTTAAAAGCTGCTCTGACAATTTTCATTTATCATAGTTATAAATTACAGAGAAAACTTAATTGATTTGCCCGTCTTGTTCTATATAAATAACTATATGTTATATGCAATTTATTATTGTGGAATGCCTTGTTCTTACCAAATTAGGGAATATTTCCTAACTATATAATGTCATGAAGTTTGGAGAGTATCACAGAAGCAAGTGTAATCCTAAATAATATTTTCTGCTTACTCAAAGTGTTGCAAGTCACCTGTGCATAGATGGTAATCCCACTTTGATCACTTTTTTCTATCCTAAATGTCCACAGCTTGCATATGAAGGAGTAGTTTCATGTATCTGGGATAGTACTAAACTGATTAAACTGATCGTCCTAGTACCACCCTTCTTCCCCATCTCTGTAAAAGTAATTCCATCCCTCTAGATACTGAAGTCAAGCTATATGAAATCATAGTGTCTTCCTTCTATTCTGCTTAAGTGCAATTCAACAGAAAACATTAATCATTCCACATTTAAAATAGATCCCCAAATCATATTTTTTCTAGTACACTGCTAATATCCAGCCCTCACAGATGTGTTTATTTCTTCAATTTCTACATTAATCTCTCATGTCATTCTAGGTCTTTCCATCTTTTCTTATAATGGAGAAAGGTGGAAGGGAGAAAAGAGAAAAGAAAGGTGTACATTTAAGTTATGTCAAACTATTGTTTATCCAATATCCCATAACATGTTTTATTTCACTAGGAGTAAAAATAATTGTTGAGATTTAATAATGGTTTTCATAATCGTAGTACAATTTTATATGTTTTATTCTATGACATCTTAATGCATCATTTTGATAGTGATATTTCAGTTATTCTGTACTCTTAAAGTTTTCTCTAAATACAAGTAACACATTCACTTAAATATTGTTGCATACCCCATTGTATTCCTTACCTTTGCCTGGGTCATTCTTTTCCCAGATGTGCACTTAAGCCACACCTTCATTTATTTCAAATCATATTTACATACAACTTTCCCACTGACTGAACTTTAGTGATTTCCTGGCATTTAATTATTTGTAGCTAACACTGTCTCTGTAATACTACTTTCTAAAAGTGTGACTTATTTTATGTGCATTTACTATTGAAATTCTGTCTTTTACAATCAACATCATACAATGTAGGAAGGAAGTTTTAATTGATATTTTCTGCATTGGTGGATTCTAAGAGCCTGGAAAATGCTCTGGCCAGGAATAGCTACTGCGTAAGCTTTACGTAATAGATGAATAAGTGCAGCCATGAACTATGTCTCTGGAAAGCACCTGTGCCTTTCTTGTTCATTTAGCAAGTTATCCAGTATCTGACAAATTTGACTTAATCTAAGAATCAGAAGAAAAATGAAAAATATTTTTAAAGTAAGTCTATAAAACTATAGAGCAAGTTTTTCTTTCTTATATTAAACTTGATCTAAAAATTTGGGGAATGTAAATATATTTAGTTCTACATGCAAAATTTAAACAGAGAAGAACAGAGTTTACAGGAGAATGAATTCTCTCAAGTTCTGATGAAGCACATGATTTGATTAAACTACAGGATTCTGAGCAAAAAAGTATGAAACTATATCAAAAAATGCTTAAACCATTTACTGTATTTAATTTTTTGAGTCAACACAAGAGAGATACCCAGTTAAAATAATATTCATTTTGAAAAGTTATTAGATTATTAACTTTCTTTAAATGGATAATATTTAGACAGAAGTATATTATAAAACTGTAAATCTTATTTTAAAAGAAGGTGATTGCATAAGCTGAGTTGATGGGAGATTTACTACGACTATCCAGTACTTGTTTTCATGTCTCATTCAGCAATGATATTGTTACTACCATTCCACTAAATGTCCACTCCTCCTGAATGTGTTGTTTAAAAGTGAGGTCATAGAGCAATTTCTTTCTGCAGCCTCTTCTAAAATTCAGTCATATCTTCACTCTAATTCTTAGGGCACAAAGAGTTGAAAATTCCTGGAAATTTGATGGTTTCTCATTGACAGGATGGAAAAATAACAATATAAGTTTTAATTCTAAAGCTGATTTGACCATGGAGAAAGTACTGTTCCCCCCAAACAAGGGTTGAGGTTATTAGCACTTTCTCATTAATGGTGATAAAACTTAATGGTGATAAAACTTAATGGTATTCTAGAGGAATTAGTGGTGTTCATGTAATTATAAGAAAAAACAGATGATATGTGATTTCTGGTCTCCCTGATAGAGACCACAGAAAATTTAACCCCATCGATCCATTATTTCCCATGTTTGAGCACAAACGTTTTTTTGCTATTTCATGCTATTGTCACTATTTTGTTTTATCACGTGAATCTTATGTCACCATTGGTCCCAAATACATCATTTTAGCAGGAAAAAGAAAAAAAAAACAACTAAATTCTTTCTGTGACAATTGAATAACACAAAAGCTATTAGTGAACCATGAGCATTTTAAAAAAGATATAATGGAAAATACCTGCCCTCAGAATCATTACATTACATATACGAAATATGAAGATGAACAGAAAGCATGCAATGATGGCAAATTTAAGATGTGACACATTCATACATGATTTAAATATAAGTAGTATAAAAATTCAACTGAAGAGACATTGATAGTATTCAGAAAAAAATTGGACTAAGTCATATGGCATGTATTAGTTGTTTCTCATTCAATGACAAATGGATTCAAAGCAAAAGGCTGTCTATAAGACATGTCAAACAAATGCGAGTCAAAGAAATAATAAGAGTAGGTATATTCCTACCCAGTGCAGTTTTCCCAAGGGAAATGTACTGAAGACAAAAAGGGATAATTCATAACAAACCAGGGTAAGTCCAACAAGGGGACAGAGAGGTGTTAAAGGCATGATAATCAAACATCTAGACATTGAAACTACAGACTGCAAACCATGAGCTGCAAAGAGAAATATATGAATACACTCCTGTAGTTAGGAAATTCAGGAATTCATTGATTAATGCGTTCAGCTTTTCTAAAACTTGCATTAGCATATTAGCACATCCTTAGTTTTTGAAGGAAAACTTGATGTCCCTATTGCACAAGTGATACATATTGTATAGTTTGCTTCTGAATTTCTTTTAAAAGAAAATTAGGTAGGAATTATTTGGCCAAGGCATTTTGTCTCAAACATCATATGGTGCATAGTATTAGCACTAAATTTTCTTTTTCATGTCTGCATTATTCTTGGTATAATTTTTCTGTATATGTATGTGTGTGTGTGCATATATATATATATATACATATATATATGTATATATATGTATATATATGTGTGTGTGTGTGTGTGTGTGTGCGTGCGTGTGTGTGTGTGTGTATTATATGTCTTAATACAAGGAAGTAAGATCTTTTAAACAGAGAGCAAACAAATGAAAAAGTATTTCAAAAAATTTACAAGTTCAAGATGTGGCTATGGTTTATATTTAAAATGTCTCCCAAAGACTCGTGCATGCCCAACTAGGACTTCTGAGAGAGATTGCATCATGCATATGTGATAACAAGATTAGTCCATTGACTGGTTTGGAAATAGTGTGGCTGAACAGATTTATTGGACCTGATACCACAATGGGTGTGAGTCTAAATGGAATGAAGAGTAACAGTGAGACTCACTGCTTGCTTCCTGACTCTGCCTACCCAGCCATACACTGTTCCTTCTCTGCCAACCCTTTCTGCTATGAGCCTGGTAACTATGTGAAGGCAAAAGCCAAGCTTGGCTGGGCTGGAGTTCAACTATGCTCATTTATCATGACTCCTCCCTCAGCCAAAATACACCCACCTCTCTGCATGCCTCAATCAATCTGCAATCAACCTGACCTGTATGTTTATGTCCTCAACCATTTACTATATAAATGACTGTATCTTGCAATAAAAACAGAAATGCTCCCAAAACACTCCCTGGGGTCTCTGTGGTGTCTGTGCACTCATCCTACTGGTCCAAGTTTCTGTATTTCCCAAATACGGACTGAAACCTCTACAAAGTGCCAGCTAAAATAAATCCTTCCTCCTTTAATTCATGGGTTTTGGGTCATTTGTGCAAACAATGAGAAAGTAACCAAGACAAAGAATGATGGAAATACATGAAATCTATGATAGTTACATGTTAGTTTAATTAACATCTTAGTATTGGGTTTTGACTGTCAGATTTTAAGTTTGAGTTGTCCAAAAGACATGACTAGTAATAATGCAAACATTGCCCATCTTACATTATGATGAAAATGGTATCTCTAGCACCCCATTGTCCATATTCACATTGAATGGATATAAGGTTTATACTTCAGTTACAGAATGCATTAAAATATTTCAGTTAAAAATCCCCCAGAAACCTACATTTGAATTCCTCCCTGGTGCTCCAGTAACAATAAATTGATGGAATTTCTTTCATTATGTGACAACCAGTTATCTGAGTGGCTGAGATAAAGGGGAAAAATAATCCTTCAAATACGTTTCAATAGTACCAAAGAATTATACCCATAGTCCTTAAGTAACTTGGCTCTGATGGGCATATTCTCTCATGGTCTCTTTTCTTGTCACTGTGAAATTTCCAACCAAAGACATCAAATATAGGCATATACATATAGTAAATTGTTTAGTTGATTCTATAAAATTTGCAGAAAGATGAAAGCCACCTCAAGTATGAAAGAGCAACAGCTGAACTTTTATTATGATTTTGCATAATTTCAGTTTTTAGTCATATAATTTTATAGGTACTAGAAACTTGCAGAACTCCATGAGCAGTAATATTTAATCCTTAAATTAAATTCTTATTAAATTGCATTAATGTTAAAATATTTGCATGTGTAAGCTATAAGAAATTTATATCTAAAAAACTATAATGATATTTCTCTAATAAAGCTTTTAAGATTAGCCCACAGTGAATACTAACAATTCTAATTCCATTTTTCATGTCAATTCAGGGAATTTCCTAATTCTAAAGAAAATTTTAACACCACATTTTCACAATTCTTTAGAGTATATTTCAGGGTCACACTCCTTTTCTCACGCTTGTTTACTGAACGTCATCTGCCCTCCTCCTCTTCCTCTTTCCTTCTGCCCTTTCCGAGACAGACTAATGCCAAACCCTGTGCTCACTTGTTTTTACAGTGGAGAGTTCGTGCCATTTAATGTTTGTTGTCAGCTTGTCCAGATTGAGAGACTCCCATGATTACACAGTGAGGATGTTGTACCCACCAGTGGTTTCATCTCCGGATGTCATAGCTGAATGTGTTGTTGGAGTTGGTCATTCGATGTACGCTTCAGAGGGCACCATACATGTAACTGGTCCTGCGTCCTGTCCTCTGATTCTCGGCCTTCAGGAAGTGCGTGAGCTTATTTCACCATGCTCTTCTACTACAATGTTCAAAGTTTCTGCCTCATAGCCATTCGACCAGAGGTGTGACTTCTGAATGTGTGAGCTAAAGTATACCTCTCTTCCATCCTAATACAGGTGGCAAGGATTTAGTTCCAGCAATGGGGAAGCTGGACAGTACAAAGTTAGAATCACATAAACTTCTAAGGAGAGGAAACTCTCACTCAGGACTCCACAAATAAGCTATGCAACATATTAGCATATTACATGCTAAACTTGATTAAGGAAAAAAATCCTAATCAGTATCTTTTCACACTGATTTGGAACAGGCTGACTTTTGGAAACTTTAACTGTCTATCACAGAAAACCATATTATTTTAGTAATAAAACATATCATCCTGGTATGCATATTTGTGACATCATCAGTCTTCCATATCTGAATCAAATTTGGGGTGGGAATCAATCCAGTATGAAGAGATGGTGTAATAATGAGCACATCATATTCTCATATATTTTCTTCTATGTGAGAATTACTGAGTTCTGTGTTAGTTCCCTATATTGATTTTAATATTATTTCTTATGTTTTAGTTTCAATAATCTGACTGTACAATAAGAAATAGACTCTAAATGGGAAACATATTAATAGTATTATACTGGATGTATAATTAAACCTGCAATATTGTCTATGGGAATATATATTTGTAATAGAACAATCCATTGCTAAAATATAAAGACAATTTCATGCATATTCAATTTTAATTGTTATTCTGTAGGCAAGATGGTGATGTGAACATGTTAAGAAGTCACCTACTATAGTAATATTTTATTCCACAATATGAGTTAGCAGAATTTACATGTCAAAGGGAAATGTCAAGAGCAGAATTCATAAATCTAGTTTGTTTCATTAAGTAACTATCATTAGTAAAGCCATAGAGAGGTTACTGGAGTAAAATTATAAGATCTATAATTGATGAAGAGAATGTCAATGTTATTTTCTGTCTGTAATAATTATCTTTAGTCAGTGAACAGTTTTGCATTTCTTAGGCAGCATGTATTAGGAAATGCTGGTATATCATCTGATAATTTTTTAAAAGGCAAGTATAATTACTAATAAAATGTGTTGTTCTAGTATTATTGCATTGGTGTTGTTTTAATTAATATGCATTTGATATATATCCTTTTTCCACAATTAAGCTATGCAATGTATTAGCATATTATATTATCTTACTGATATCATCTCTTTCAGGATTACAAACACTTGCTAGTGACTCCCCAAATCTCTTTGGCCAGTACACTCATATTCAATTGTCTAAACCAACGTTACTAGGATATCAATTAAATTTTTATTACATTCCAAGTGGAACTTCTAGTGAAAAGTTTGATTCTCAATCATTTCAATTCTTTTTTATGAGTGATTCAAACTAAAACAGTTGGTGTCACATGCACAAATTTTCACCTCCGCGATGGTTTAAAGTCTACACGATTTATGTGTTACCAGTATTAAGAAATGAGGTCTGCTGTAGGGGAGGAGGCCATGAAGATTTCTTCTTTAAAAGATTTAAAACCCTCCTGAAGGCAGCAGTGACATTTGGTAATATCGTTCATGTGTAGTCTATATGTGAAATCCTCACCAGGCAAAATGGTGGCAACTTCAGCTTTATTTCCTATTGTCTGCACTGGGAAAAAGTGCTATCTAAACTTGCAATCTCAAGTACTTTACTGTTGCATCATGAACAAATTAAGACAACCTCACAAGTTCCATGTAGTCTGCCAGGCACTGCTTACTCTCTGTCCTCAAAGTGCCTCGAGTTGGATCCACTTTCAGCCTTAGAATTTTTCCAATCTTGGCTGACCTGTCATTATTCACTTACATTACATTAGTTTCCAAGTGAACCCACCCAGTTCCTGCCTATATCAACTAAGATAAGAAACTGAAGAATTTAAAATCCTTACAGTTTCTAATTTTGACAGGACTTGATCTTTATTTCTCAGACATGTCAATTAAATTTCTACCCCTGGGACTTTATCCTAACAATTTTCTCTGCTGTAAATGTCTGTGTACTCAGCATTAAAAGTTTCTCATCTATTCAAATGTCTTATCTGTTATTAACATGTACATGACTAGCTAATTTATATTTTTAGAAAATCTATTCATGGGTACGTACTGGTACTAAGGTGCTGTAAAGTACTATATATTTTACCCTTGGTTGTGACAATTTCATATGGAATAGTCTCAAAGATATTTCTGCGGATGATATAATTGTTCAAATTATGAGTGCCCCAAATGTCAAAAAGTGGGATTCTGAAATCACCACTTAGTGGAGTATTACTGCTACCATGGTGACCGATCAGGGCTCTCTACAAGCAAAATAAATGTTTATCCATGTGGCATATGTTTTAGAATTTTTGAACTATGAGTGCTTCCTAAACTAGACTAAAACTACTGACTTTTCCAACTATCTGAAAGCTTTTCTTTCCTTGGTCTTTAATAATTTTAATATATACATATTTAATACATTTTCTCATTTAAATTTTCATTGCCCCATGATAGCTTCTGTATTTTTCTAATTGAGTCATCATTTTTAGATTTCACTCCATAAAATGCTGAAGTGTAAATCTAACTCTGGGGCTTTTCTTTCTTTGCATTTATAAGTCTCTTATATTTCAAAAATCCTAATTTCTATAGTCCTGTTACTTTTCCAGTCATGAAAGATAAATCTGATAATTCCTTAGCCCACCAGTATGATTTCTTATTTACATTAAAAATATTACAAAAGGATCAGATTCTGATGACATTTGTTTAAATCAGTTATTTCTCACTATTTTTATTCTTTCCTCTAATGAAAATCCATGGATACCTAGAAAATTATATGACCAACTTTTTTGCCTCCTGAGGCTAATCAGTTGACATCTTTCAGCAATAGAGAAGAAGTAGGAAACTCAGTAAGATTCCTTCCACCACAAGTGTGCTTTTGCTTCTCTCCTTTGTTTTTAAACCTGAGGATCTAATTTAGGCAATCACGTGACAGGCTGGCCCTTCCGCTCAAGCTTTCTAAGCATGTGGAGTTTGTCTCTTTTGTTTGGCTCTGTATCATAGCAAATCTGGCAAAAGATGAACTATAAGTTCAAAAAGATGAACAATAAGAACAATTTCTGCACTGAACAAAAGAATAAGTATTTCCTTATCTACAGACTCTTGAAGGCAACAACATTTAGAATGAAGTCTCTGTATTTAAATTGCTGATCTGTAAACCTGAAAGTTATTTCCTATGGGTATTAATTAACACTCACAATCACTCTATTTTATGCATCAGTGAAATAGGGGCTATAATAAAACTAACCTGATAAGGTAGTTTTGAAGTATTCAGTGAGAAAATTTACATATGATCAGAGTATAAGACACTGTAAAATATATTTGTTATATATTTTAAATTTTTAATATTTTGACATATTTTTGTCCTATGTTTAACATGCTTTACAGGAAAATCAATGTTGCAGAGAATTATCCTAGATTTATTTGTTCTGTTTAAATTTATTCCATAAACTCACAATTAAAAGACTCACAAATGAAACATGCTACATTAATTTTATTTTTATACATTTTTGGTAAATTTATTTTATTTGGTTTATACTATGAACTACTAGGACTTATGTTGCAAAATAAATAATACTGATTCTTCTTTTTTTATCAGGTTTGTATGTTAAGATAATAGTAACATTTTGAAAAATAGTGACATCTAAAGTCAGCTTTCTGACAAAATTTTATTCCATCAATTTTATATTTTTGGTAATTCTACCTAATCAAACAAAATAGACAATAATAAACTGAAGTCTAGAAAAGCAAAAGATATAAAAGACAAAATGTTAAAGATGGTTTTATGTACTTTTATGCATACAATATTCTAACTTAGTTCATATTTTGATGCCTAAAAATTTTACCAATAAATTTATTCTGATTAATACTAATAATGCTAAATAAATGCTTTTATTAGGCTGGGGATTTAGCTCAGTGGTTCCAGCACCTGCCTTGCAAGTGCAAGGGCCCAGGTTCCACCCCTGGCAAGCACATACAACAGTGTCGGGCATGGAGACCCACACCCACCAGCAATTCTACTTCCATTAACAATGACCAGAAATCTACAGTAATAATATTGAAACATAGACAATCCAAATATAGATATACAGTATGTACCAAGTGCAATAAACAATACCATTGATAATAGAAAATAATTCACTAGAAAAAAATTCAACAATAATAGCCTAGAGGAATAAATTTTAACAGTAAAGAAACCGGAGAGGATAGCAAAATGGAAAATGAAGGAAGTAAAATTTGAAAAATGAAAGTAAGTGAAAATAAGATAAAATGAGATTAAAACAATAAATAAACTGAATAGAAAGAGGTAAAAGTAACAGAACAAAAGCAACTAAAAGAAAACAAATAAACAAGAGAACAACTGAACAAATAAAAATGAAGAAAGTAAGAAATGAGTCCAAAAATATTTCCTCCACACTGAGGTGTTTGGACGTTTTCCTTCTGGTTCCTGTGGTCCTCGCACACCTCCGGTGTGGGGAGGGAAAGTAGTCACAGTGGGATCTGCTGAGTTCCCAGCCCGCATCTCGCTGTGTGACTGCTGTCCACCTCTGTTCGCTGGGGTGGGGGTGGGGGAGTCAGTCAGGGCTCGCTTTATTCATTCTGCTAGGACTTAAGGTTTGTAACCTGTGTCCTCCTAATCTACTGCTGCTGTTCCCAGTGCCTCTCCTTGAGCTCTGGCACCTCAGCGCTTGTGAAGGATCCCACTTGCTCCAGGAAAACCCTGTCTCCGGGTCTGGGGCATCTGCATCGCCGGGGCAGCTGGGGATGCAAACACCTGGAGCTCTGTCGGGGAAGCAGCTACTTTACTTGAAATGCTCAGTGGCGTTTCATTAAGTGCCAAGTAATTCAAAGCTACACACTCTCGATTTTCATACACTCAGAATGTGTTGATTGATATTTTTCTGTACAGCACGCTGTTATTTTGAGTTTTGGAGATGGATCAGTGAGCACAACAGAAGCAAATCCTGTTCTAGTCTGAGCAAAAATAAACCGATGCAAAACTAAACTAAACTAAAGTCCAATACAGAGCAGGACTAGGAAGAGGGCAGAGAGATGGGGCTGCCCGAGGCGGAGTAGGACTTTACAAGTGTAAAGCGATTGACTTTATTAAGAAGTATAGTTGCTAAGACACAGAACCTTCTTGTAGTTATTTAGGGGAATGTGTTTCCACGCAGAGGCAGCGCACAGACCCGGGCAATGTGTCTGCTCTAAGGCGGAAGCTGGTGGCTTAAACACACTGATCAAGAGAAATACAAAAGATCAGGTCGGGGGGTCAGTGATGCACCAGAAATTGTTTCCATATTTCAGATCGTAACAACGATATGGAGATCTCTGCAGCGCTTTTAAATCTCACTTCGCCCTTGAACTTTTTTCGCGCGAAGTGCTTTATATTTCCTACTGCTTTCTGCACTTTCATTGTCTGCCTCTCCTCAGGCAAATTTAAATGGAAAGTGCTGGAGAAAATAATGAAACAAAATTACCACTTTTCCTTGACCATCTTATCTCCTTCAGAATAAGAAGCCGGCCCCGAGTCATTACAAGAATCATCACATATCAAAATAAATAATCTCAACTATCAGCCAAATTGACATGAAAATCTGGTCTGTTAAAAAGGTCAGGGATTCATATCTCAGTGTCCTTCCATTTTCATCTCAGATTAACTTTGGACTTCCGAGTGGATTTCTTAATCATCACACACTATTATAAATATTTACATTATTCATGAAAGTATTTCACAGGGTTTAATCTTTTCCAGTATACTTATTTCTATTTTTAATACCGATGACACACCTCTACACTAGAATAAATTTTCATATTTAAACCAAAAGTCTGATTATGCTTCTTTTCTGTTCACATATCTTAAAGATTTCTCTCCTGGAGAAATTACAGAATAAAAGCTTAGATAATTGCTTATAATCAGTGCTTACTGACAATAGATTCACCCTCAGCATCTCTCTTCTTTAAAAAGATATTCTATTAAAATTCGTGATTCTCTGCTCAGTGTACGCCCTACATTGGCTCAGGTTGATGACCTTTGTCTTTCTCTTTGTGATACTGGGGTGTTGAGCTTGGGAAACACTGCACTACATCCCAATCTCTTTTCATTTTATTTCTATTTCAAGATAGGATCTCACTACGTTGCTCAGGCTAATTGTGAACTCAAAATCTCTTCTCAGTGTAGTTTACAGGTGTGGGCAACCAGGCCCGGTCTAAAGGCATCTTTCATGTCTGTCTGCTTAGGAATTTTCTTTTTCCCTCTCTTTCCAAAATTATATTCTCTACTTTTATCATTTTCATGCTACATTATTTGCATCTACTCTGTAAAATGCATTATATCTTATAATCTAGTTACTTAAGGGAAGAGTTCATGTTCTCATTAACTTTTATTTTAGGAAGGACAAGTATATGTCTTGTCCATTTAAAATTCTTTATTGTGTTTTCATTGGCCAGTTATTCAATAAAGAATTTTTTATTGTATTTGTGAGTTATTCATATTTTTGTTCCTTGGATAAAATGGCTTAAATTATTTCACTTTATTTCAGTGTTTCGAAGGAAAGTACTTCATTCAGATCATAAAAGAGCAGGGACTGTATGATATGGAGATTTTGACATGGAAACAGCACAGCTGTCTTTGAGCAGGTGCTTGCAAAGCAGCACCAACTGTGATGGACACGGAAACAAGAAAGGAAGGACAAGGACAAGAAACACTGCAAGGACAGGGACATGGAAAGACTGCAATGGAAACATTGGCCTTAGAGTCAGATATAAGATTGCACCTTCATGTACTTACTTGATTTCTAGATTCAGATAACTATCAACAATTTAATAAAATGCAACAGAAGAGGAAACAGAAGAGGAAAAAGATTAAAGTATATTTGAATTATTTGAATTTTCAATGAAATTTTAATTTTGACCAGTTTTAAATGATCTGTAGCATTTACAAACTGCCAAAAATGTGGCATCTAACTACAAGTTGAGCATTATTTTCAAAGAGACATATCATTTGCTCTTACAGGCTTTTTGAATTAAGACTATAAATGGGTTCTGGAACCACAATTCTTGCTATCATTGAAAATAATATGAAATACATTTACTTATTGTAGGTGAAAGCCAGGCTTTCACTAAAGTTCCGCCAGGCTCGCTGATTATGACTCCACCTCAGCCAAAAGCAGGACTGCCTCTTCAATCAATCTATAATGACCCACTTGGGCGCATGCTTCAAGCGATCTGCTGCCATCCCCACTTGTATATTTATGCACTGTGCCATTTACTATAAGAGTGACTGTATTTTGCATTAAAGACAGAACAGTTCTCAAAATGCTTCTCAGAGTCTGCGTGGTGATTCTGTGTGCTCACCCTCCCAGTCCGAGCCTGCGAACCTGATCCTCAGCTGCCTACCACCCCAACTCCAAGGACAACTTATAAACTTATATCTGTATTTATCTTTTTCCTTATCAGAAGTAGTTTTATACTATATTGTTATTATATAACAAAGTTTTTATGCCAGAATTATTCACAGAAGATATTTTATAAATTTTAATATGACTTCCCTTACTGACATGTACATCTCACTGACATTTATAGTTGGTGTATTTTTATCCACACAAATACATATTATTTCTTTTTTGATGTAAGATCCTTCTTATCTTTTAAATAAATAAATAAAATCAACATGTACATTTTAAAAATGTTTATTAACTTTTTAGCTGACACAAGAGGTTAGTTGGTTTGGAGAAAATATTCAGAAATAACTCAATGATTGAAGATCATCTCTCATTTAGAGAAAGGCATCTCTACTGAAGATGCCTTTCAGTTTCAAGATAGGATCTCACTTCGTTGCTCAGGCTAATTGTGAACTCGAAATCTCTTCTCAGTGTAGTTTACAGGTGTGGGCAACCAGGCCCGGTCTAAAGGCATCTTTCATGTCTGTCTGCTTACGAATACTCTTTTTCCCTCTCTTTCCAAAATTATATTCTCTACTGAACGCCATCTTGTGCATCTCCGTTTTATTCTGCTCAAAGTACAGAGCCAACACACACAGGTGAGGTGTGATGAATAGTGAGCGCCGGCAGCGGCAGTAGATTTCATATGTGAAAGGACATCAGTGGGAAATATTACACGGTGATTTCGGAATCTCCACTTTCATATACAAATCTGCAAAAGTGAGGCTGTCCAGTGAGCATTAACAATAAATACATCATTCTGCAAAATTCTGAAGCAGCATGATCTCTGACAGTTACTTTGCAACTGCGATTCTCAGCATGTCTGGACTTAACAGAAAACAACAGAAACCATACAAGAAAAATTTTCTTTTCAGTAAGCTTATCTTAAGACTTAAAAAAAAAATAAGCTCCCACTCTTACTGATAGACCTATTTTGGGGTGCCAGCAATGTGCCTGAAGTTTCATATTCATATTTCATCCTGTCTCACAAGAATTATGCATGATTAGGATGTCAAAACTCCTGCATTTGAAGTGATTAATCAGTACCACGTTTGTGTCATAAACATTTTGTCTGACTTGTCAGAATAACACATGGCTTTCGAATACATGTTTCTGAAATTCTATGAAAGTGGATATGTTCTGTCTCTCCTCATCCTCTCCTCCCGTGACGGGTAACAACCTACTGCTCAGATAGTTGATCAGAACAAATTCTCCTCACTCTTGGTGGAAAGTGCCAGAACAGAGTAGACTCCAGAGAAGGCCTCACTGAAGCTCTTTGCCTGGAGAGTCCTGTGGCCCTGAGGTGTGAAATCAAGGATGGGTTTACTTAGACTCTCCTTCCGCTGTGTGAAACGAAACACAAGATGATGAAGCTCTCTTGATCCGGGCAACTCTCCTGAGGCGCAGTTCCAGCTTCCTCTATCCCTGCTCTCTGTGGAGCTGGAATCAACTCTTCCCGCCTACACTTGTGCGTGAATATCCCGCCACGCTGAACTCAGAAACGTCGTGAGCGGTGCACACCCACCATGCCTTTTACATTGAGGACCACCTGGGCGCACTGAAGAGAGAATCTCATGAGAAAGACCGGTTTTAATTTTTATTTTTCATGCTTGTATTCCGTGTGATGATGCTTCAAGAAGCAGGTGCGGATGCCGCAAGGCTAAATTTGTTTGCTTACTCTGGTCTGCCCTTTTCCGTGCTCCTCGTTAGGCGTGATTGGGGCTGGTGTTTCCGATGAGGGTGATATTTATCAGTCAATTTTATGCTTCCTTTCTCTACGAGAAATATGTCAAATCTATGATTGCCGCTAATTAAGTGCCACAAACTGCAAAGACGTTTAAATTGTCACACTTGATTAAAACAAAGCAGGTTACCTATGTTATAATGAGGAACTTCACTAATATTTTATCAGGATAAGATGTTCTTATTGGAAAACAGGACAGGGAAACCTCTCACGCCGATATTTTCTCAAACTGGAATGAAGTCTGCATTAGTCCTTGTTTAACATTTGTGAAGATATCAAGCAGTTGCCTTAGGCTTAAACACACTCGCAAATAAACGTATATATTAGTAAAAAAAATAAAATAAAACATGTGTAATTAGTTTTACTCTTTTAACAATTAGAAATATTATGTAGATATAAGTACATTTTTGAAATATTTCACAGACATATATTAAATTCTTAAATAGAATTGTATAAGGTTAATTTAAATACAATATTGGCATCTTTTTAATGGAATTTTTAAAATACATGACAAAATAATATTTGATCTAGAAATAAAAAGGGAGATAGCAAATTTAGAAGTTCATATGTCACTTTTATTCACATTCTAACATATTTTCTAATTTATACTAGGAAAGTAAAAATTTAATTTTAGAAATTTAACTGTCCCTTATTTTCAGGATTAGAGACCCAACCTGCAGAGCTGTCTGTCAAAATATATATATAAAAAACCCCACTTCTTTCCTGCATAAATATGAATTAAGATGTGCAGTAATTTTATTATGCTAGTGTCTCAAAGAGAGACACTATACACTTTTGTATAAGATTATAAACAGTATAAATATTTGTATATGTTGAATTTGTCCTGGAAAGCAAATATTAAAACTTGTTTTGATTTAGCTTTGTGGAGTCAGTGTTCAGTTAAGGTTTCAGGACGGATATAGTGCTTTCAATAATACTTCATGAAACTGATATTTAGTGAAATTAAAATATGACATACTGAAAAATTAAAATAGGAGCAGAATTGACTTAGGCAAAGTAGAATCCAAATTTTTAAACATCCAATATGTTTATAAGGAATCTAGTATTCTAACATTAATGTTTTCTATGAAAACAATACAGTGAGAAGTCTTGTATAGACAAAAAATCTGTAATATGAAACTGATTGGAGAAACGAAACTGTTAGCATGTCAATGGTATTTCCTCCTCCTTCCTGATCCTAAAACCCTTAGACATTATTCTAAATCCCTAGAGGCAAGGGTTTGGGGGGGGACTACTACACAATGAAATTAGATAGGGGAAGGTCAGGAAATGTTAATGAGATTTAAAATGTATTAATTCGTATAAAAGAATTTCTGATTGACAATTTCTAAAAATATACAGAATGAATTGATGAAAGAATTGCAATTTCATTTTAAAATTAAGATGTGGACAGAATTCATGTTGAGTTAGATACATTATCACTTGGGTCATTTTGATACAGGTAGGCTAAATCAATCATACTTAAATTAGAAATAAAAGACAAAATAAAAGGTAGTAGGGAGATATATCTGTGTATTTTGGAAAGAGACTAAGAGATGGAAGGAGGGATGAAGGACTGGAAAATAAATTTGAAAATAAATGAAAGTGTGTTATACACATATACCAAGTCCACATAAGAAATATAAATTTCATGTAATGTAAACATACACTAAAATTATATATATATATATATATGTAGTTCTGATAAATGTTGTTCAAAACCAACTATCCAAGTCAGCCTACCATTACTTATAAAATAGTTACAAAGAACTGGTTTGTGTGCATCCAATATAGTAATTCTCTGCTTGCATAATTTTAAGAGAAAAACATGTTGAATACAGTATGTAGTATTGCATTAGTCAGTATACTTATTTGTTACACTTGTCACTTTAAGAAATTTGGGAACATAAAAAAAATATTTTTAAATCAGAATCAGTTCTCAAAAATCAGAAGCCTTTTCACAGGAAGATACTGTATCAACGATGTACTAACCTCAGAATCACAAAATGTATTTTTAAACAAAGACAATATATTTATGACATTAATTCTGTACTTATTCAGATTTGAAGACATGAGAATCAATGTATTAGTTGATTAGAGTCTTTGTACCTTTCAACTATCCAAAAAGCTCTGCTCAATTTAAGGTACTTCCACCTCTTCCGACGTGATCTCATTAATGAGCTCAGTGCTGTGCAAGTCGAGGCCTTAGTTAAGAGAAGCCAAGAAAACATTCACACTGAAAATGTTCTCTTCACATTACTCTTCATTCATAAAGCATCATCCTGCTCTCATTCTTTTCTAACAGGGGAACAAAAATCGCACTTTGTTATACCAATATTCTAATGTTCCATTAGATCTGTAACTAGCTTACTAAATTACACACAGAAAATGCTATTTCACTTAAAGATAACTTTAAAAGTTTGAAGAGTTTATAAATAATCTAAAGGCTTACTTTAAGCTTGCAGATGGATAGAAATTACTGACGAGCTTAAATCTCCACTGAACTCAAATAAGTGATGAGGGAACCTATACTCATGTTCTTCTGTAGAACACAAATAATTCATCAGAATGAAGTGAATGTTAATTTTCTCATAATCAATTCAGTTTCCATCACAGGTCCAAAAAGTTAACACACAGAGAGAATTTTTTGTTATATTTGGATTTATTTATTTTGTATGTATTCCAGAACAAATTTATTTAAGCAATTGTTAGGTCATAATATTATTCGTGAATATTTTTCATGAAGATTCTCATTAAAATCTAAAATGAGATACACAACTAGATCCCAAAGATGTCAAGAGCAGAAATGATTAGGTGTGTTAGGACTATTCTTCTTCATCAATAGTTTCTTTTCTCCCTGTAGTGTTTACAAAATAATTCTCTAAATCTGTGCACACTGATTCTATCATGGAAATTACCTATGCTTTTTTAAATATCCATAAATATGTGCACATAGTCTATTAAATATAATTCATATATACTTAAATGTTCATAATTAACAAGCATATCATTGCATGAAATTTCAAAAAATTAGGAAATCTGTGAAATCAACACCCAGATGAATACCCAAATCAAACCATATGTCTTCCTCTAGTTTTTAACATTTTTATTACTTAGAATTTCATGTTGTGTTCATATTATTCATCTACTATACCACTGCTTTAATACAAAATTCAAATATGCTCACTATGTGAGAACACAATCTACTAGTTAAATCAAATTATTGAACAAACAACCTTTATCTAAGCTATTACCAAAACACACACTTGTAAAGAAGAGAAGAGTGAACAAATTATGCTAACTTAATAGATGTAACTATGTAAAATGAGACATTCAGGCTTGATATACACTGTTGTATGACCAGCTTAGTAAGAAGGGTTATAAGGCTTGGTTGGTCTGGGAAAGAGGCCATTTTCTTTACTCCTAGTGGGCTGCATTAGAAATTGAGTGTAGGGAACAAAATAAATTTACCTGCCCAATGAAAAAAGGTAAAGGAGTTTCTTGGTGCATCGTTTAAATGTACTTCATATTTAGGTCAAAAAATGTCAATTGTCTATGAAAGAATTTAAAAATAAATAACTTCTGTTTTTCATAGATAAAGATTATATTGGATGGGATTTTTTCTGATGTAGAGCATTTTCTTTCAAATAAGCATTTTTAAGTTTTAAGCATTCATAGAGACTGTACGCAGTTACTGAAAGTTCATAAAGGTGAGTATGATTATTTAAACAATTTTAAATTATGCTAGCCCGGTTGAAGTTAGTACTGAGAGAAAAATTTGCTATTGTATAGAAGGAAAAAATGATGTTGCTAAATAAATAAGGCCAAACAAACAAAAGAGAAATTCACATTATTCCCAGTAAGTATAGGCCCAGGAGAAAAGTGCATTCTTTAATCAAATAACCACATTCACTATTTATATAATGCCAAACATTTGTTTCTTACAACATGCTGGAAATAGAATGAGCTCTTGAAAAAGAGCTTTGTAAGCACAGATTCTTCTTATTCTCTCTTATTGCACAGGAAATTTTGGAAAGATAGCAGCATGTAATTTGTGGTTTTAAAATACACAGTTCTAACTATAATAGTAAAGGAATAGAAAGTGTTGATCAATTCAAGTGGAAAATCACATTTCATAAGAATATGGAATTTATCTATAAAAATCATTTTCTAAATATGTTGCATCAATTTTCTCAGGCAAAATTTTCAAAGCCAATAGTACCTGCCTGTATAAATAAATAATAGAGAAAGGCCTTATTTTGTCCAAGGAATATTCAACCACTCATATTCAAACCCAGAAAGTGCTCGCAAATGCTGTCAGATAATTTTTTTTTTTTGCCTTCCTGTCATCTACATTTGAAGTAGACTGAATTTTGTGTTGATTGATATGTTATTTTAGTCCATTTCCTTTACTTATCTCCAGAATGTAGGTGTTATCTACTTTATTGATTGGCATATGCCTATCTGTCTATTTTTTGTTTTGGTCATAAAGTTTGAACTCAGGGCCTTGTTCTTGTGAGGCAGATGCAGAGCCACTGAGATAAATTATCAGCCCTTATATACCCATTTTAAAAGACTGGAAGCGCAAACTAAAAGTAGTTTATACCCTGGAGAAATAACACTTTGAATATAAAATTATTTTTTCCAGGAAACATGAACTAAATATCTTGATCAGATAATTATCCCCATTTCTGAATATGATTGCAAGTAAAAGGACGGATCTTGTAGCATATTGTTAGAAACAGAGAAGGGGTCTTTTCTGTTCTACAATATGTGCAGTTTTGTACAAAAAGCTCTCGGCTTCACATTGTGTGCATGCCTTTGTCCCCACCATAGGAATCTAAATCCATTTTGCTGTTACTTTTAGCTTTGAATTATTACTTGTTGGAGTTTGCTATTTTTCTCCTGGAGGGGAAGACTTGTAGTTTTCAGCTCATCTATATTTAGCTAAAATTTTTACTCTAAATCTATATCACTGAATGAAATATGATCATGCTGACAATTCATTTCATGGTACTTATGAAACCATTATTTCCTGATAATTCCAATTTAGAATTGAATTTCTGTCTTGTGGTTTGTTATACAGCTTTTCACATTTATCCACAGCTAAAATATATCTTATTTTGCTAGAACCACAGTGATGTTGTCTCATGTTTCTGCAATCACAGTCTAAGCCAAATAGTTCTATGAAATGAAATTAGTTAAAGGTAATGATTAAAAATATAGTGAGTGAAACTAAGGAAGTGGAGGTAAATACAGAAAAAATAAATCCCAGTTTGTACTACAGTTACTCTAGTTAACTGTAGGGGTAATTGGAGTGCAATATCATGTATGTTATCTGAATAACTATGCTAAATATATATTAGAGTTGTCGGCCAGATGTGCAAAAAATACAAGTGTCTGTCATTGACTCCAATCTCCCATTGACCAATGTTTGCTTCTAGGTGTTCACAACCTTAACATTTCCACATTTGGCAGTGGCTTTAGAGAACAAACCCAAGTGTTAAAGTTGGTGGCAGCTATCAATAATATTCAAGAAAGAAAGAGACACCAATTGCACTTGAATAAAGATGTTAATTGTCCATCTTATGGCAACCTATTACAAAAAAAAAAAGTACCAAACAGAAGATGAAAAAGTGTCATATAGTCATGAGTTGTCCACAACTGAATCTAATACCTTTGTTAGACATACTTATTTCCTATACCAAACTTAATTCACTAAAAAAAATTAATAGGTGGAATTTTTGGCTATCTCTAAAACTATGTTTAATAGATAGTTAACAGTGAAATTGGCATTTTAATTTGTTATTGATATTTATTCACATTGGTTTTAACAGTTTTCTGTTCCACAATCCATTTCAGATTTCCAAAACATTTATTATGGGCCATATGTATGTAGGGTTAGTCAATGGTGAAATTCTTCAAAACTTTATTCCAAAAGGTGAAATACTGAAGAGACTTTTTTCTTTGTCACTTTCAATGAGAGTTTATTTCACCGAACTTGTGAAAAATATTTCTTATAATTCCATTTTATAGTTGTATTTCCATTTTATGAGTTGATATATTACATCCCTCTTTGACCTATAGATAAAACATACCATACTTCAAGGACTTATTCTCAGAATGCACTTCAGTGATTCCAAATGTACCTGTCAGGATTTTCAAACCGACTTATAAAAGAAAGCTCACATAGACATAAATAGTCCTTTACACTGTACTGAAGATTCTCACAAGTACAATAAGGAAAATAAAATATAAAGTGCAAAAAAGAAAAGAAAAAAGAAAATTGTTTTTATTTTCAGAAAAGAACTGTCTAGAAGTAAATCTATCTTGAATTTATAAAGTGCTACTAGGCTTAATATATAATTATTAGCAATATCAAAAAATAAACAAAAAATTGATCCTGATAACCTGTACTAAAAATATATATTGGGGAATGGTTTAAAAGCATTACAATTTAAAATAGCATCCATGCTTAGGAATATATGTGACCAGAAATACATGGAGGATTTCCATATCAAAATCTACAAAACACGACAAGACTAAGGAGTCAAATGAATAGAAAATAATGACTTCAAAGTAGCCACACATGGGGCCAGGGATTTAGCTCAGTGGTTCCAGCCACTGCCTTGCAAGTGCAAGGTCCCTGGTTCAATCCTGGTAACCACATACCACAATGCCAGACCTGGAGACTCACGCCCATGACCACCAACAATCAGCACCACATAGCACAGTGCCAGGCGTGGTAGCTCTTGCCTGTAATCCCAGAACTTGGGAGGCAGAGACAGAAGGATTGCTATGAGTTCAAGGCTGAGCTCAGGGCCAGCCTAAATTACAAAAAAAAAAAAAAAAAAAAGTAGACACACAGGTGGATTGCTCTACAAGAAAGACCATAATTTTCTGAAAACTTGTACATATAAGTTCAAAATTTTGAAGTGTTACACAGTATCCTGCATAGATATTTCTGATAAGATAAAACAAAAACAATGTAAGTTTTAAACACTACACTTTTTTAAAGCTCATTATTTTTAAAATAAAATATAATATGATTAAAACAGTTTGGATAACAATAAAAGACACAAAATATCAAAATTTATGTGAGCCAGAGGATGAAAAATGGCAAAATATAAACCAACAGCATAATACAGCCTTTCCACGACTTAAAATCCAGACACCTTGAAAGTACCAGGCTACAGAAGACATACATAAGTCAATCTCTGGGAATCAGGAGTATCCTGACAAAAAGATTAAAATTTGCAGAAAAACTAAAGAAACTAAGCACAGTGCAGAGGAAAGATGAAAGCACTCTGGCTTCTGTGGAGGAGGGTGTTTTGGAGGAAGGTCATTTTCCAAAAACACACATTGAGTCTGGAGAGCGTCAGTAGCTCCAAAAAAAGAGTAGAGTTGACTGGCAGAGCTGGACTCATGAAAGGCCAACATTCTTTGAAATCTTCAGGAACTGTGTGGAGTTGTACTCTGAAACTGAGTTATTGTCTGTGGCATACTAAACTTGGAGTAATCAAGTGTAGCATCTGCCACATGGAGAGCAGTTCATCAGAGTGAGTCATTCTGAGAAGGGATTAGTTGCTTAATTTAATTTTTTATGGTTTCCCTACATATTGTTGGGGATCAACCAATAAAACAACTACACGTCAGGGTTTCTGTGGTCACCTTATCACAGTGACTGGATGGTGTATCAACAAAAAAGATAGTCGCAGAGGAGGCATGGGCTAGACTTAGACCCTCTGAGAAGTTTAAGCTCCTGCTGGGAAAGTGTAGGGGCTCAGCCCTTATAATGAGTAGCAAGGTCACCTGTGTGGCACTGTTGGAGATGGGCATGTCCACAAGTGCAGGGAAAAGTACAGGGGACTGCTTGACTGTGTTGCCCATTGCTCACGTCTAATACAAAGCTCAGTGTTCTGTTACATTCCCTATTTGTTGGTAGAATCAACTTTTTCCTTAGTTTGAGTAGTTGCTACAGCCTGCAGTGCACAGAGAGGTCTCTCAAACAAGAAGGGAACCTCACAAACATCACTGCTTTCTCTTCCTACTTTGTGGCAGTGACATGGGGCAGGCAGAGGGATATTGAACACAGAGTGGCTGGTGTGTACATAGCTCAGGTTGCGCAGCTCTGAGCATCCAAGCTTAGCAGGAAGGGTGCAGCCTTATTCAGCATTCACACAAACTTGAGTGTGAAAAAAAGTAGGTCTTAGCAGCCTCTCCTTGTCCCTCCTTCATAGTAGTAGGTACTTGGGATATTTTATGCTTTCTTGTTTATTTTCTTAATTATGCTCAGCTTTTCTTCCTTGTTTTATTTGTTCTTTCCTATTATGCTAATTGCTTTTAGCCTACTACTTCACAGTAGTACTTATGTTAACTCTGTCTTTTCATTTTTAAATATTTTTTCTAATTTAACTTTTATACTTTGCGTTTTCCATTCCCTTCACTTTTACCATTATTATGTGATGTGAAAGGCAAGGGCAGACTGCAGAAATGTCAGTATATTTAATTTATAAATGAGGTTTTGTGATTGCTTTCATGCAATTTATTAAGTCCCTTGTCTTATCTTACATAAATACTGTTGATCTGAGGAAAGAAAATTTCAGCTTCACAGCGGTGTCAACAATATACAATGGCTCCAAATTAAATGTTGTAGGAATATTTAACTATGTTGACCTCCAAGAAAAGAACTGAGTAAATCAGAACCATCCATATATCCCTGCCAGGCAGAGCTCTGGAGTGCTGAGGATACTTGTGTGTCCTCTATTACAATCACAGATGTTGCTTAAATTTCTGAGTGCAGTAAATGCATTGATATTTTCTTCTCTAGGTACATCAAAGGGAAGCATGAAAAACTACATTATACAGCGGTAGAACTAAAAGTTTATAGAACCACAAAAGAAAAATATGTATTATAAATTGATTCAACCATTTTTGATCTTAATAACTAATTAATTTTTTCCAAATATTTCAAATTTAAGCTTAAATTTCTGTGAATTAATGGCATAAAATGCCATATTGACCATCTGATGTTAGTTATCACAGTATAGTCTGTGTTTTAAAAATACAACATTATCTCTGCTTCATATTGATGTAACAGTTTTAAATAACATTTAAATGTTCACTCAGTCTCTATACACAAGACTCTGAATACACTAAAGTGTATAATCAGAGTAAAATATTTTAAATTCCTTATTAATAGTCCCCAGAGACCCACTTAAAATATTGGAAAGCCAACTCTCCCATATTTCCTTATTAAAGCTAAATCTTCAACTTTCATAGGAAAAGAATTTTATCTCTTTCCTGACAACAAAATAACTAACCTAATTTTTCTTATCATAATAATGTATGCACAATGTTATTGTATATTACTAAAGCTGATATTTATTGTCCTCCATGACATGGAAATGTTTATTTTAAATTATCAGTTCAACTAAATCTTTCTGTGGCCTTGCAGGTGTAGTACTTAGGTGCATACTATTCATAGTGGTTACAATAGCAAACTCCTTGTTACAGTACTCTGCACTAGACTCTACATTCTTCCACATCCACATCTTTTTTTTTTTTTTTTTTTTTTTGAGACAGGGTCTCGCTTTGTGGTTCAGGCTGGCCCCAAGCTCAGCCTCAAACTCACATCACAGCAATCCTCCTGCCTCTGCCTCCCAAGTGCTGGGATTACAGGCATAAGCCATCACACCCGGCATCGTGGTATGTGGTAATGATTGCTGCTGGGGTGAGTCTCCATGCCCAGTATTGTTATGTGGTTACCGGGGATCGAACCTGGGGCCCTTGTGCTTGCAAGACAGGCACAGGAACCACTGAGCTATATCCCCAGCCCCACATCTTTATTATTGATAGAATCAGTAGAGTCACATCTCTTTATTGAAGTAGTCTTATTCACTTTCAAGTTGTACAATTTTAAAAGGTACTTTTAGATCCTCAGTATTTTAAAGATTTGCTAAAATATTGCAAAAAATGTTGTTTTTAAGACTTCATTTCAACTTCCGGTGTTTTTCTATTCTTTTTTTATAGGCCTTATAAAATCTCAGCTTATCAGAATCTATGTTCATTTAAGTTTAAGCATCTTGAAAGTGTGTATCCTCAAAATACATAACAATGTGTTCATCTTTCCTTAGGTATTAAAATTTTCTGAAACTTCAGGAACATTAATTGTTTTCATATCTGAACATCCTGATAAGGTATTCATACTAATTTTAAAATAAAATAATACTTCAATAACTTGTTTCATTTCTCAGTATTAGTTAAAGCTGTGATCTAAGCACCAGAAGAAGAATTTCACTCATCTCATTATCCATCTAAATAAAATATTCTGAAGTACATTTTAGAAAACCAAGTCATCAATGGTAAAAATCATTTCTTTTATACATTATTTTTCACTTTAGGGGGAAATAAAAGTACATTGGACTTTATGAACACATTATTTCTGTCCATTACCCAAATTGATATCCAGTATTAAAAAGTAAACATTCATAAAGTTAATAATGCTATCAAATTAGCTTTTGAAGTGAGGAAGAATTTTTACATGCATGTGTAATCATTTCTTCCTCGGGTAAGATAGTAGTATGACTCTTCTGAAGACAAAACACAGCAAAATAACGGAACAGACATAGAAGTGCATAAACATGTGTACATGTACAGCCCTGTGCATATATGTGAATTGCTTTGAAGTATGCTACTAATAAAATATAAAAAGTTATTATGCATTTTATACGAAAATATACAGACTTCTATTTTCAAAATCTGTCTTCTGGTAATGTTGAAAGGTTTGCACTGGTATATCTCAGGCAATACTCAAGCATTTGCCTTTCTCAGTTAAATAAATCTTCTCTTGCCAAAGGTATCAATTGGGATTAGAAGTTTATCTCATGGCTAACATTCAAAGCACAAAGGCCAGTTGGGGCATGACCTCACCTTTCCAGAGCATCACGCTGAGCAGCAGCAACAGCAGCAGGTGCTTCTCCTTTATGAGCTTCCCTCCACCTGAGCTCATTCCAGCATTTAAAGGAACAGTGTTTACTTTTTACATAACATAGCCCTACAATGCAGACGACTGCCTGTCACACACTATTACAATGAAATATCGATCTGTCTTCATGTTGGAAGAAAAACAGCTATTTTAGACTTACTGAGTGATAATCTATGGATTCCCAGCTTGATGTTTTCCTAGCAGACCTATGAGATAATTTCTGCTTGAAAAATCAGAACTGTGCCATGATTAAACAGATCCTTTATTTATTGGCTTCATCAGAGAGAATGTATCACTTAGCAATAGTATCAAATTTTTCCTTAGAATATGAAGACTACCATAGCCCTGTTATTTTATTTTTTAAAAAAATTAGAATATAAAAGTGCTTTTAAGATTCAAATAGAATGGTGTAGAAGAAACTTATTTAAATAGTACCTGAACACCTCCCTTATATTTTTGATCTGAGCTTTTATGTGTTCTGTTACTTTTATTAATTGGACAAAAATGAACTCTGTAGAGCTACTTTAATCCACAGACTCTGAGATCCCAAATCCTTGAAATACCCATAAGCCAATAACCTAATAATAGTAATAATAAATTAAAAATCTAGTAGGAAAGCTTCAGTAAAGCTTCCTTAAAAGTATGTCAATCTGATTTAGGGTCATGCAATATCCTTATTTCATCTAAGTTTTCACACACTATTTTATTAGATTTCACAGTATTGGAATATTTTTATTTGCTCAACTCTGTTTTGATTCTGATACAAGAGACTCAAAATTATGATAGTTATAGGTAAAGTGTTTATTAAGCTAAAATTTTACTTATTAGATTTTAGAAATAATTTCCTATAATTCAAAGTGTTTCAAAATTCAAGAATTAATATGACATATGTTACAAAACCACTCAGCTTTTGCTGGTTTGGCTATTAAGGATTTTATTCCTACAAAGCCTACCGTCCATTCTGACATTCATGGCAGATATTTTAGCCCCTCCTTCTTAGTAGTGCTTGCATCTGTGAGCTAAATTCTAAGATGCATAATCTTAGCTCACAGGGATGTGACTGACCTGTAGAATGAAAAGCTAATGAGATAGCGTTAATAACTTAAAAAAAAAAAAACAAAGGCTTCTTTTTTTCCCAGTTATCAGGATTAAACACTTGTTTAAACTTAACATGTCATGATTAGTTTGCACACTTATTATCTTTAAGTCTACATCAATCCTGAGGTACACAGAGACACCTAATGACTAGGAACCTGTATTGTCTTTATTGTCAGGTTCATATGTGTAGTTTTAATCTAAAATTAACATATAGCTTTTCTGATATTTCACCCAATGTATTTTCATGGTACCAGGCAGTCGCATAAATGAAATAACAGTATGCTCTTACCTGTTTAAAATTAAATATAATGAAAAAATATAAACTACAGTATGGAATTCAGAAGAGTTTAAGTGGAGGTAGATTTTTTGTTTCTAATAACCTGAAGGTATAGCAACATAAAAGTGACTATTAAAGTAAATTTAAAACTACAGTCTAACTGAAAATTTATACATATTCTAAAATGGTGTTGAAGATTCTTTTTGTCTCCCATCTTTTCATTTTAAATCTAAAATAGTCCCCCCAAAACCTACTGCATTTAGAGGTGAGGTTGCAGCAGAAGAATGGACCAGGCAGTCACCTTACTCATCTATGGATTAATCCATGGAGGATTTCATAGCTGAGTTTGCTTTAATGAGTGAGAATTGTGAGGATTCATGACCAGGAGTTGGACTCTGGACCACAGAAGCATGATTCAATTCTGTGTCCCTGCTCCTTTCTCTTCCTGTCTCTTCCAGCTTGTTCCACTGCTGGGCTGCGGTGGGGTGAGCAGCTCTCCACTGCCCTCTCCTTCTACCACGCTCCTTCTGCCTCCATAACCTTGGACTGAACCTCTTGAAACTGTGAGGCTAAATAAACATCTCCTCTTTAAGTAGTAGGTGTCAGATATTTTATTCTAGGAATAAGAAAGCAATGATATGCTACTCAGAACCTTTCCTGTTCTGTCTCTAGCTTTTTGTTATATTATTGGTTGAAAACAAGACTTATCTTTCTCAGCCTTCTTTGATATAGATAGAAATCATGCAATAGAAGAAATAAACAAGAGCCTGGGTAGGTATACTTTACAATATCTTTGATAGCCTCATTAAGAGACAAAGGAGAGTGGGTCAGCCCTTCCAGTCATTACCTATTCTTTCTTAAAGGTATATAAAAGGTGATGACACCACCTTGCAGGTTCATGAAAAATACAGACAGAACCATACATGACAACTTCAATGGTGAATAGCACATTGGCAAACTGAGGGCTTCTCTATTGCAATTGCAAGAATGAAAATATAGAAAAGATTTACTAGTAAGAGCATAAAATTACTATTAGTTATAAATCCTTATGAGAATACACATAGGGACTGAGAAGACACAGTTTTGATTTTTAAAACCAATATATATGTTCAACTTTCTTCCATTTTCTGAAAGTATTCTCTTGACAAACAATACCTCACAATCCTTTCACTTGGAGAAACTACTTAAGAAAAATTCAAGGAGAGAAATCTCTGAGCTTAGCATTTGTCTTCCAACTTATTTCAACATCTCTTAAACTCTTTTTAATTATCATCTTTCCACATTTTTCTTGTCTTGCATATGCTAGCATACTGTAAGTCACTTTTACCTTGATACTATTCTCCATTTAATCTAGCTCTTGTTTCCTAATTACACTTCATCATATTTTCATAGTCTCTCAACACTTTGAGTTCTTCATTCTTACTGACACTGTAGTCATTCATTACCTTCCACGGGGCACCTAAATAGTGAGAATTTATTCTCCTACTTGCAAACTTCAGTTCTTATACTGACTCTTGTTTTATTCATCTATCATTTTATTGTTAAGAACACTTCAGTAGCTTCACAGTGGTGAAAATACTCATTATAGTAAAGAAAGCCATTCACAATCTGCCTTCATTTCTATAGTGTTACGTTCTGCTTTCCCCTAGCCGGTGCCCCACGTTGTACTGAGGAAACCATATAATAAAGTTGGAACATGCTACTGTGCTTATTTCTCCTCTGACTTTGCTCACATTCAAGTACTTTTCCTGCTGCTTTCAAGGATTGAAGCCCTGTTCATCATGTAAAATGTAGAGCTATAAGAAATGGCCAGATGAGCTTGTTACTGAAGATGGGAGCCAAGAACCATTTTCATGTGAGAGTTCACTTTAGTGAATTCCTCTGCCCTCATACAATCCTGAGTACATTTGTATTATGGTGCTTCACCTACTGTATTTTAATTATTATCAATCATGTTCATCATCACTGAGAGCCTCTCAAGACAAACCTGTTTCCATATATGTTTTATTTATACTCTTACTGCCCACAACTATGTAATACACAAAATATAAATTGAAATGAGTGCCTTAAATAACCGGAAAAAGTCACAGGACTAAAACTGAAAGCAGAAGTTAAAAAGACTGTACCATACAACCCAGCCATCCTTCTTCACTGTGGTTTCTATCTAAAATGTCCACCAAACTCTTATGTGTTCCCAGTGGTTTGGGGAGTGACTCCATCTTGGATTTGTGATCCTGGATCCTGAGAGTTGTAACAGACTCATTCAGCTGATCAGTTTAGCACAGTTCTGGGCAGGAATCAATGGATTTACTGAGGGCAGAAGACACACTCTGAGTGTCAGTGTCACCAACGGTAAGCTTCTAGCATGTATGAAATAAAAGGGAAACGGATATTCACCACTGACTTCTCTGTGCCCACCACAGCCCGCCACACTGTGAACTGTTTCTTCTCTGCCATGCCTCTGTGCCATGCCACCCAGCCTTGAAACCATCTGATTAGGGTCTGGAAAATCTACAAACTGAGAGTTCAAGTCAACCTTTCCTTCTTTAACTCATTTTTTCCCAACAAGAAAGTAATCAAGGCATTCTTAGTACTTACGTAAAAGAGATTAAATCAACTTAATATATTTTAAAATGAAATTTTATTCATGATTAAATTTATATTTTCTTAAATTTTAAGAAGCCATAAAATGTAACATAGTATCTAAACTTTACAATCAGATCTTTAACAATTTATGCTGAAAAAGGTAGATATTTTAATATCCATTTTATAGATTCTTTATATGCTTAAGTTTTCTTTTACTAGCTTCTTTCTAGGCCAATGCTGAATACCCATATTTTTTGAAAATGAAATAAATTCCTAATATGTGCTATATTTTCTGGATATTTTTGCTTTTCAATTTTATTTTATTTAAAATTTTGCATTAAATTATTATTTTTATACATTTTTTTCTGGCGCATTTGTTTTCAAAGTATACAATATGTCCCATGATGATGCAGTATAGCCCATATTTTATGTATTATTATGTCTGTGTTGTTGACAGAAGCTTGGTTTAGATAAAAAGTGATCGCTCACTCATTTGTTAGAACCAGAGACTCATAAATGTTTATTTCATAGGGGCAATTGCTATAGTCCCCAGTGGATTAATTTACTCCTGTTTTATGGTTTAACATGCTGTTAGGATGGAAAGTTTGAGCACAGGAATTGAGCCAAGAGAGTCATGTCTGAGGAAGGCACCTGCCTCTATCTCATCCTGCTCTTTCTTCTTTCCATCTGCCCTACACAAAGCATCTTTTCTCTCCACCAGGCCATTTCCACCTTGGAGCCAGCGAACCATGCACTGAGCCCTCTGACCAAGGGCCTGATAAATGTCTCCTCCTTTAAGTCATGTGTAGCAGGAACTCGGTCCCAGTGCTGTGTGAATGACTAATACAGAACTTCCGATCCTCTATCCCCAGCACCACTGTAGTACAGGCTCTTTTACAGACCCTCTGAGCAGAGATACAGGGCATGTACATGCTTCTCAGGGACTGTTCTCTGTTGTGGAGTTCTAACAAATCTGTCCTTGTTATTAATTTGTGTTAGTAGCACTTTAATACAACTTACCTTTCCAAAGCTCTCCTCAGTTTTTTTTTTTTTTTTTTTTCTTTTTTGGTTCTCTGTAAACTTCTCCATTTCCCTGGACCAGTGCGAGATTTTACACTATGAAAATTAAATTTGCTTGTAAATGGAATTAGTGACCAGTTCTAATGAAGTCAATTTTACTTCAAATATTAATAGATATTTTACTTGGACATTTCATTCATTAAAGGTAGTTTAATTATCAGTGAGGTCAAGCAAACTATATTAGAGCTTAGTAAGTCTAACTGGCAGGTATAATTGTATAAATTGCAGGTATTCTGTGCAACCCAGCACAAAAATGAATACTATATCTCCTAAAAATAACACCAAGTGAAATCTATCATTATGTAATAGAATACTACAATTTTAAAGATGGAAATTTAATCCATACAAATATATACTTAAATTTTTACTTTATCTCTCTGCACAATCTTTACATTCAACATAAGTTATGACTTACATTGAAGTTATTTTGTATTGAGAAAACTTTAAGGGTATTAACTTGGGTCAATATTTAGCACAATATTGTAAATTATTTATATGATTCAAATGATTTTTTCTTTGTCAAACATATACGTGAGGATGTATATATTTAATCATTGAAACACATTGAAATAACATTTTTTCCATGAATTATGCAATCATTTTGCTTAGATATTTTAGCAAGTTATTGATTTCCTAATTATATTCAAATGCTATGCACTCAGGTTAAAGATTATGTGATAGTTTTGTACTAACAAATATATAACTGAAGAAGATAAAATACATCTGTATTAAAAAAGAACATTATCTGAATGAGGCTGATCTGACAGCACTATAAAAAAGTAGCCAGAAATTTTGTGCTGAAAATTAATAACATGTGGAGAAGGAAAAGGTAGAATTATATCCCTGGAATCCAAGAAAGGGGAAAAATTCCATTAGATATACTGATATCAAAGTCAGTAAATAATTAGCATGCACTAAGAAATATGAGAGCTATGAAATACTACTTTTCCATACCTTGTGGTTTGTATGTTTATTCATTTTTTTCTCTTGAATTAAGCTGTTGCTTACTAGAGGGAAAAATAAGAAAGTAACAAAAAGGGAAAAGACATGCTCCTTATCTTTTAAGATGTGCCTACTCTGCGAGTCCAGCTTTCACAACCATTTACTCAAAGATGCCTCTGTGCAGAGCGTGGAGGCTGAACCAGAGAGGAAGTACAGAAGTGACCTCTCCCTGGGGCTCTGGGGAGATCTGGGAGCTGTCTCAGAAGTCCTGAAAAGTGTTGAAAGAAGTTGGAATTGTGTGTATATAAATGGAATCAGAGACATAAACAGGAATATTTTCAAACTCCAGGCCTTTCCATAAATTTAGATGGAGATGTTCTTCTTTTTGAATAATTCAAGAGATAACACTTTTTAAGCATTGTAATAAATTGTCTCTTCCATTAATAATTTAGCAGTACTGTGTGACAATCACTCATACAACTCACTGGAAAAATTCAGACAGTGTCTGTTGTGCTTAGTGAATCTAGACTGCTTTTCTGAAACAGCCAAGTCAACAGAGCTCACAGCTGTGTCTCTGATTCACCTTTAGCAAAAGAAAAAAAAAAGTTTTTCCTGGGGCTATACCTCTTATTGAGGAGGGCAGCAAAACAGTCCTTATGTCTAATTGCTTCCTGCAACTCTAGATATTTCAAGTATACTACCCTGCCCATATGATCGAACTGCAGTACAGAACACAGTCCTTCACCTACCAAAGGGCAAAATACACAGGAGAAAACCCTAAGGTCGCTAGTATAACCATCTGTCTAGACTGCCAGTTCTTCTTCAGATAGAATCCTGGATCTAGTGAATTCTGTGACCTTGTACTTACAAAATAACTAGAATATGCCCTGTCAAAGGGGTCATACAAACCAACATACATGTGGTCTTACTTATATTTTTAACTGTCCTATTTATTATATTCATTTTAACCGTGAAAGATCCCATCTAGCATTTGTAGCTGATATTAGTATGCCATAGCATAAAGATGTGCCATTTTCAGCAGAATATCGCCCATATTTCCATAAATAACTCTTACAATGCTAGTAGAAGCCGGTGGCGATGAAGTGACTAAGCATGACAATCAAGTGGTATCGACTATTGCAAACTGGGTTTTATTCCACCCTAAAAAATTACAAGACCTGGTGACCCCAGCAGCAATATATCATGAGAGCAAAGTGACTCATTTAGAATCGCGCTAGAGCAGGGCTGGAGGGCGAAAGTAAATCGCAGGAACAGTGACCCAGATTCTAAATCATCCATCACGCTGCAGCCTTCTCTCAGCCCACACCTGGGCCGCGCTCTGGATCTCTTATAAACAATCAGTGGAGGAGAAAAATGCCATATTTAATTATATTACCCCCCCGCCACACACACACACACACACACACACACACACACACACACACACACACACACACACACACACGAGGAGACTGAGCATAATCATCAGAAGGAGATACTCTCCACGGGAAAACTTCAAGAGTAAAATAGGTCATTTGATTCGTGGGAGTTACACAGGTTTGAGAATGGAGCGTATACAGAGTCGTGGATGGTTTAAGGCTGAACAGGTTAGCTCGGTTCCAAGGAACTTGATGTGGAAAGATTAGAAGTTGAGGAAAAGGGGCGCTCTGCACAGGTACTTCTCTTCAGATTACCCAGGCCACTCTCTCAACTCCCAGGAGGATGCGGATTTCCCTGGAGGAAGCTGCCTTTTCCAGGATTTCATTAACCCCGAGGGAGAGTGCTGAGCTGTAAAACCTCAGGGGTTTTCTTCAGCTTGGAGTGAGGACAAAGAGAAGCATTTGCGGAGCTCTCTGTAGGCTTGGCTTGAGGTGTTGGCTCCGGTCTTTTAAATTAACTCTTCTGAAGTGATGAGGACAGCATCTTTTACCTAAAGAATAGTACAAAGTCTGTTTTCTTGGAATCTGACCTGTGACTAATTATTTCAAGAAACTCCAGTATTTTATTAATTTAAAAATAACAACAGTGTATAATAAAAGAAAATCCAATAAAGTCATTACAGGCTCACAAGAGAAGTAAGACCTTTTAATGAAATTCCCCATTGTTTCAGGCACAATATTAAATTCTGGAAATAACTAAATGTAGTAAATCTTAGTATTCTTTCCTTTAAGAAGTTTTTCATTTCCCCTGTACTTGCTCATCTTTGTATATCTATAATTCTATTTAAATATTCTCAATATTATTACGTATATATTTTTGAAAATTATTACTTTGAGTTATTTATTTGAAAAATTGAGAGATGAATATGTCTCACAACTGCTAAACAAAAGACCCCTGCGTAGGGTGGAGGATACTACTTTTCTTGGAAGATTCAGTATTCATTGATTTGCCTCTACAGAAATGTGATTATTATGGTAAGCTCACCTCATCTTGTCTAAGTTTAACTGTAATAGCCATAAAATTATTTGTTTCACAATGAAACTTGAAAATTTTTTTGGCTTTATCAGTTCCATTTCATCTTTGCTTGCTAATGATTCTTCTTGACAGTTGATTTGTCTACAGAACATTGCTGTATTCAAGCTAATGTAGGAATTTTTTACTCTTTAGTGTTTAACTTTCTAGTGTTTATTTTAAAGAATTATCTGGTTTGCAATTCTTTTTTGTACTTTTCTTTGTATTTTGTTTTGTTTTGCTTGGTTTGTCAGTACATCTTAGGTATACATTGTGACCGCATTTCTCATGGAGAATTTGTAACTGTATATGATATATCTTGATTTTTATTTTTTCTCATTCTGTTGCTTTCTGTTCTTTGCAAATACAGAGATATTTTGCAGGGTAGAGAAATTGAGAGTTATCAAATAACTGAAACAAATTATAAAGAATAATTAAATACTGGAAAAGTGAGCCCAAAAATATCATACACATTATAAGTATCAATTACAGAGAAAAAGCCTTTAGTTTGCATATAAAAATAAACAAATGCAAAAAATATTATCAGAGGAAAACAGATTGACTATTTTGTTATAGTAAGAGCAAAATTATCTTATTCTATTATTACATCATTTTAATAAATTATATGCTACTTCTGTTTACTAACATAAGTTATACAAATTATTAAAATATGAAAATTATAGCAGTGTTCTAAATTGTACATATCTGGAATAAAGCACGCTGGATGAATTTTAAAAACATTAAAATCAGAATCTAATTACACTTGTATGAATTTCAATTCATATTGTAAAAAAAAAATGGTTAATACTTCCTAAAAGATACACGGGTTGAAATATCATTTATCTCAGAAAGATGAGCAATGGGGAATATATTTCTATTCCACATAAATGAAATTAAGTTATATGTTAGATTCAATCATAAAATTTCAGCATAGTGAAAATATATGTCTTCTTTCACAAGGACTAGGTTTCAGAATAGTTTGAAAATGCCAAATAACACCATGGTATATATATATTAGAGACAGGGTATTGCTTTGTAGTTCAGGCTAATCCTGAACTCAGCCTCATACTCAGCAATCCTCGTGTCTCTGCCTACTGTATGCTGGGATTACAAGTGTGAGCTACCACACCCAGCATTTATTTTTAAATCATGCATTTAAAAAAACTATATATCTTGAAAAAGAAACATTATCTTGTGTAGGCATCATGAATATATGTGAATATGTAAAAATCAATGTGAATGCATTATATTTTAATGTGTATATTTTCTATAACAGCAAAACTACCATGTTTATGCCATTTAATAAGGTAAAATTGTATGAATAATCATCAGACCATAGCTATTGATAGCTGTTAAGTAGAAGTAACTTAGATTTTTATGAACACAAGAGAAACCAGGTTGGATACCAGATATGAGTTTTATAATTCAATAAAATGAATGTAGATGCAGCATTCTGATGAAATCTAAATGATATATTAACAAATGCAATGAAAAAGAAAATCTGTAATATGACCCATCTGAAGCATTTAATATAATGTGAATATGCAAAGTAGTATTGCATAATTTACTGGAAGATATATATTTACAAATATATATTAAATGAGGTTTCAAGTGGGAGAATTGGGAATGATGTAGAGAAGATAAAATTTCACTCTAATCTAATTACAATAGGGAATAACAAGAATCATTTAGGATGAAAAATAATTTTTTTATATTTAATGGAAAAGTTTAATTATTTACCTAAATCTGTGGTTTTAAAATTCCTCCAAGATGATGATGCAGAGCCCGCCACATTACTTATGTCCAAAGCATTCTATAAGCAGTAAGGAGGTAAAGAGTTAAATTCCTTAATTGGCCAAGGCAGAGCAAAGCCCATGAAACTGTGGGGCTAATGCAAGTTCACACCCAAGCAAGGGTCAGACTACATCCCACCTGAATTCCATTCCAACAATTAGCACCTTCCTTGTTTAAAGGACAATGCTCTAATCATGACTATATTATGTTTCTCTTGCTTCTAATTTTAAAATGCTTTGAGTATTTCTGCTCTTTAAAGGATTGCCTGCATTAGTTTCCATGGTGATTTCACTTGCTACACATATACACACATATTAAACCTTTATCCTAATTATGAACGATGAAAACCAGTGGATGAGAAAGAGCTGTGTTTTGCCAAAGGAACACTGGCTGCCCTAGTTCACACTTTCTAACTTGGAAGTTTTTCTTCTCTCATAGTAGGTAGGTAGGGACTGTGGACTTACTGCAGGAGTCTCTGGCATGATGTGTATGTATGTAAACTGAAAAATAAATACGTATCTTATATTCATTAAATCAAACACTGACATATATTATAATTGATGTAGCACTTAAGGTGTGATATTTCCAGGGCTAAGATTAGAATTTCAAACAAAAATAATTATTTTTTTCATGGATTGTAGTTGAAAGAAACAGATATTGTAAATAAAGAGAAAAAACAATAATGATTATTATATGGAGAAAACTGAAGGGTCTTTTTTAAGCATTGATAACATTTGAATACAGAATTGTGGAAATACAGAGAAGAGTATACTTTATGCAAACCAAGATTCTTACATGATCAGGTGGAACAAATCTTTCAAATGAAACCTTATATTTAGTGTTTGCATAAAAGATTGAGTCAGGATATGGAAAGTTATTGATGCAAATGAACAGTACAAATTTCATGTTAATTTATCCTTTTGATCAAACCTAACTTACTTTTGGTATAAAATTAAAAATATTTCATTTTGTGATATTACAGGAATTTAACTCAGTCCACTTTAATACAAAGGAAAATCTATTGACTCATATCAACTCAGTTTGAAAGTAGGAAACGAAAGTATTATCATTGGTTTTCAAATAATGCCATTTGGAACATATGTCTGTATTATTTAGGGTATCCCATTACTAACATTAGAAACAGCCTTCTGGTTGTTCAAGTAGAAAAGAAATCCATTGTGCAAGAGTTCTAGAGAACCAGATTCAAAACACCAACAGGTACAAGGAATCTTATCTACAAAGAGCAGAATTAGTACCAAGGACAGCATGCATCCCCAGCAATAGCATGCTTTTTGGAACCTAAAGGAATGTTTTGGTAACACATGATTTGAAGACTTACTCTTGGCTATTGATATTGAATGTATAGAGCTAGAAATTCAAGTGCTCAGCAGTGTACCAAGAAGATCTAGAAGAAGAAATATACAGCTTTAAAATCTGTTGTGTCTGGACTCTGAATTTATCAATCTAGATCATCTCTAACTCTATCATTTACACTTCTTCAGTAGCCATCTCCCTTCATGAAAATTTTGATTTGATGTATATTCTACATTTAATTTTCTTTCTTCTATGTCATGAGGTGATAATACATCTTTTTCCTTCCCAGTGAGAGTTCATATTGAGGAAGAATCTTCAAATATTAGGTGGCTAAAAATTATAAATGTCTTCCATAGCCTCTTACCATTTCTTGTTTCTATTTAAATTTATTCTTGTAGACATTAATCGAACAACGTGTCCACAGTCACTGAAAGCCCATTTTTATTCATTCTCCTGCATGTCAAATAACACCTATGGACTCTGACTAAACCTCCCTCAGCTGAAAATAAGCTCCGTTCCCCTGAGCCCCTCACACTATTGTTCCTGAATGCTGTAACAAGAGTGAGATCTAACCTGAACTTTTGTATAAATTCTTTAGGAGATACAGAAGTTTGACTTAAATAATAAAATAAGAGGTGATTGGGAAAGCAACAGCTATGCAATTCTGAATAACTGCTTAGTATGTAAAGATTTTTTTGCATAATATAGTATAAATCAATTTGATGGTTCACTAATACAGTGTACAGAAACTGATTTCTTTCAGTGCACTTTTCTGAGTTAAACAACCCTTTGGTTTTTATATTGAAAGAGAAAACAGAATTCCCTACCTGGAAAAGTATAACATAGGAACAAAAGGTTTTATGAAAATAAAGTCTGTTGCAGGTCAAAGGCCAGAAAAAATGTTAGTTTATTGCTTGAACATACAGATGTCTTTACTGTTTCTCTAGCTTGGGTTGTATACATGAGTATGTAAGTGGGCTAAAATCAGTTAAAAAGTGTTTCATTATTTCCTATTTCCATTATTAATAAAATATACTAAACATAGAGGAACTAAATTGGAGACTTTTTTATTCAAAAGTCATCTTATAGTGGTATTTAATAAAAGTATCTAGTATTTTAGTGGAATGAAGAATGTTCTAGTAAAACTAGTTGGCTTTTAAGGCCATAAGCCAAATATATTTGAAGCTTTTCTCACTAAATCATTCTATATTTACATGATATTAAATGTGATTTTAATATGATTTTAAATAAGAATTATACATGTTAGTAGATTAACATATAATATTTAATACATGTCCCGAATGCATAACGTTCATATGTATCTCCTCAAATATGTCTATCTCCTCAAAGACTGATCATTTTCACTCAGTATGAAAACATTTTCTTTCTTCTGGCTTTTGTAAATGTATAATATATAATTGTTATCCATAGTCACAGTACCTTACTGTGCAACAGTGCACTAAACCTTAGTACTCCTGTCTAGCTATAACTTCATATGCAGTTATAGACATTGTGCCATTTGTCACTTCTGCCTATCCTCTCCAGCTTCTAGTATTTCCCATTTGATTCCTGGCTTGTATGAAATCGATAATTTCAGCCTTCACAACAAAAAATTATGCAAAACATGTTTCTATGTCTTTTTTTCGTTAACTTAACATGATGATTTCCACTATGCTGTCTAACATTTCTTTCTTGTTTGTGGCTAGGTATTATTCTGTTGTGTTTATGCAGTGCAATATCTCTGGATTCATCATTTAAGAGAAACGTTTTTGTTTTGTGTTTTTTTGTTTCCTGGCTGTAATGAATATCTGTTATGGTTCAGATCTGAATGTCCTCCTAAAGCTTCCTTTGGTCAGAAGTAGCTGAATCTGGAGTGTGTGATGCTAAGATTAAGGGTGTGGGATCACTAAACCACCACACATGAGTGAGAGTGCTGAGGGTTGGCATCACCTTCATTCTGGCAGTTTGGATAGGATAAAAGAGGCAAAAAGACTCAGAATTCTTTCTCCCTCATTGCTGCTGCTACAGTGTGGGGGCATAAACTCTTGTTATCACTGCTACCTTGTGCCCAGCTGGCTGGTTCTCTACTAAGATGCTTGTTTGCTATTCCTGGTTTTGAGCCAGCTGATTATAGAATGAAAATTCTCTTAACAGTAAACCATATAAACTTCTTTCTCTCTCCTTTGGGGTGTTAGACATTTTGTCACAGCAAAAAGAGAAAAGTAAGTAACACAATAGAACTGAAATATATATAGGTATATACATCTCTTTTTATATTCACAAAAATGTGCAATATATCACTTTTCTCCATGTTTTCATAGGCTCTCTCTCTTTCTCTCTCTCTCTCTCTCTCTCAGTAACAGCTATTGCTATTGGTCAATCTTCAGAATGAAGAGATGACTTACAGAATGGGAGAATATTTTACAAAGGGTTAATTTCTAGTATGCATAAAAATTCCAAACATCTTGATAATAGAATATTTTAATACTATTAAAAATAATCAGTAGATTCAAATAGACATTTCTGAAGAGAAAATGTACAAAAGATCAACAGACCTATGAATAAAGTTGTGTCACTAAACATCAAGAAAGTGCAAATCAAATCTGCAGAGACAAATTATTGTAATATTTTACACTGGCTTCCAGCATAAATAGAAGCATCAGACATTGAGCTTTTTATTCCTAGTCTCATTATATTTCACTTACAGATATAGTAAGAAGGATTATGAACCTGGATAAATATGTTTTCATTATCTACCAGTGAAAACACACATCTGAAATTACACTCGTGTTAGAAACAGAAAACTGTAGAAGAAGGTGGAGCTAAATTTTGTCAGTATTCCAAGTTTCAATGACTTTGTAATGTAATATAATATTTAAGTGATTTACTTTCTCATCTTCAAATAAAGTAAGTACATATTATAGAATTTACTACTTCAACAAGTACAGTAAATATTAATCTATGCAATAAGTGTGTTTGGATATCTTTTGCTATAATCTCTGTAGATTATTGGTAATGAAGAGTAGTACATGCCAGTAAACAGTGGTAGGTGCTTTGAACATTACTGTAACCTATAGTTTCTAGATTAAAGAATATTTTGTTTTCTGTGCATTTTTACCACAAAGATGTGTCTGGTTTTTAGCTGAATTATTTATTTAAATGATTCATTTTGATTAATATTCTTTCTCAGTATTTATTTGGAAAAGTATACTTCAGGCAAATATTTCATAATCCATCAAAGTATGAATCTATTAAAGAATAAATTAATTAGACTTTCTTGCACAGTGTAGAAAAGATTATCCATCATAGGAAGGAGTTTTTGATGTTTACAAATTGTGACCCACAGCACAAGAATGAGATGTGCCCTTCTTAAGGAATGCACAAATGTATTCATTGGCAAAATAGTAATTTGGAGAATTAGATGTATTTTTTAAATCACTTATTCTTTAACTCCTGTATTTGTTTGTTTTAAATAAAAATGATGAATTAACTTAATACAGATTATATCATTTGCAAGCACATAGTTACTCAAATACATATTGAGTAATGTGCATTTAAAATACAAAATATCAATTTAAAAATATCGAACTCATGAAATAATATCAAATTTTATGAGTTTGACCCACTTTAATCCAGTACAATAATACAAGTATTTTAATTAGTTTAGTTTGGTAACAAGAAACACTCTTCTTTCAAGTTCACCAAGCAGTCTTTTTATTTGTCTTCCCAGATAGAAAAGAAAATATTAGAACATGAATAAGCTGAACTGCAGTTACTTTCTTTCTGTGGACAATTGACTATTAAAAAGAAAGAAAGAAAGAACATTCCTAAATTGGGAGGATTTAGCAACTTTCACTTATTTTTCTACATTTTTCCCTCAATATTTTTCACCAGTAAAGTGAAATAAGATGTTTACAATCGAGTATCCAGGTTCTGTGCCCTGGGCCTACTATGTCCCTCAAAGCCCATGTAGCTGCATCTTGTGGCCCAGCCTGGCAGCATTCGAGATGAGCTTTTGAGAAGGGACTTAGTGCTGAAGGAATTACACAATAATAGGCTCATCATTCACTGGGCTGTCACAAAGTGATGGACACATAGAAGGAAGAACATAGTTAGAGGAATGCGTACCTGGACCCGTGTCTTGTTTCCCGCCCCTTTCTTTCTCCTTCTGTCTCTTGGCAGGTGTGAGTTACACAGCTTTACCTCACTGCACAATCCCCGCACAGTGCTGTGCCTACCACTGCCAGTTGAACACTATTCAAGTGCCATGAGTCAAAATTAACCATTCCGCCTTTCAGTTATATTTCTCAGGTATTCCACCATAGCAATTGAAAGCTGACTAACCCAATAAGCCTAAAACCTGGAGGTTAAAATTACAAGCTGCTAGCTAAAGCATAAGCTAATAATAGAATTTCTAAAGTAGTACATTACTAGGAAGTCACTCATGAGCTCTCTCCTCAGCGAACACTTCTCTAGTCTACTGAGAAATAGTAAACATTATAAATTAGACCCATGAATTATCCACACAGTAATAATGATCATTATACAGTAGCTATGAATGTAATATACAGATTATAATAGACACAAGTAATCTGTCACAATTTTATATGTTCTTCAACATTCTTCCAAATGTGAAGCTTGGCTTGGTGGTTTATCATCTTCCCTCATATTCTTCATGTTTCACGGTTCTATTTGCCCTTCAAGGATGATTTCCTATTTTATTTTTCTTCAAAAGCTAAATTGATGCTGCCTAAATCATGTCATGATACTAACTATCCCTGACTCAATGTAAACAAGAGATCTTGTTTTCACCAGAAAGCAAAGTAATATGGGGGAAAACTGTCTTATGAAGTAACAATATCAGTTTGGTGGGCAATTTAGTGAACACCAGTCTCCAAATTTCAGTTCTTATCTATATAGTCATCATATACTAGAATTTGCATTATTCACTCATTCTCAAAACCACAAAATAGTGTCATTAGCCATATTTGTTTACAAAATGTGAATATATCAAATGCACAGATGCAATTATATAAACTGCTAGAAGGTCATGTGCCTGGCCTAACACTGAAATACCATCGTGTTTTAAGTTCTGTGCTGAAAGAAAATCAGTCTGAACAAAAACGCTGCAGCAGGGCTGCAGACCCCTGACAGCCTGTGTCACTGGAGACAGATTTAGTTAACTACAATCAGAAAGGACCTGTATCATCTCTAATCCTGTCTTCCAAATGACCATAAGGAGAAGCAGCAGTTTCCAATGATACTAATAGGGACTACAGCTCCCAGCAAGACCAAAATTATGCATAATAGAAGAGAGTATTTAACTTCAAATGTTTACCTTCTAAACCATTAGGCTTACTGTATAGAAAAACAAATACAAATATAAGCAAATCTAAATATGACTAAACTTCTCGCTAGTTCACAAGTTCAACAATCAACCCTCTCCCATCAGTGTACTGCCAACTTTAATAACATTTGGAAATAAAATGATTTTGTGTGCATGTGTGTATCATCAAAATAAATAATATTTTTAGATAGAAACAGCTGTTTTCTTTCTCATGTGCATTGAATTTTTCATAACAGCCCAAATACACTAATTGTGCATGTCAAACCATTACCACTAATGGTACTCTTTAAAGAATACTATTTATTATCATATATCATCGATTTACATTTTTAAATTTAATAACATGAACTAATAAAAATAACAAATGTCAATCATTAATGAATTAAATAAATTGTAGTAACTGAGTTCTTGAGATTCATGACAAGTCCTAATAATGCAAAATATTGAAATGCATAGATGAGTTTAAAAATGAGATAAAAAGAATTTTTGTTTGTATGATCATGTATTGAAGCATTGAAGTGATTGGAATAAATAGTCATCAAATGAATGAGAAGGTAGTTAAAAGATGATTTAATTTTTTCTATAAAATTTCAAATTAATATTAAAATAATGGTATATTTTCAGTAATTTATTTCTTTATAGGAAAATACCAATTTTTTTCAAATTCTAAAACAGACTGCATTTTTATTGTTGCTATTGGGTATAATTTTATTTTCAAATATTTTAGTTTTCCGGTGTTGTTTGCTAACCTTTAATTTACTTCATGTTGTAAGACTGAGAGAAATTGTACCAAACAGGTTAAACTTCGTTCAAACTTGCAAAAAAAAGGAGAGAGGCTTAACTCAATAGTGCCAAAAGAGAATTTTCAGCCCAGATGTGAGCCACTGGAAAAACACCAGGAGATATTACAGATTTTGCTCAAGATGGTCCAAACTCGGACTTTCCCAACTGGCAGTCATTAAGTGAGTATCCCTCCTCCTGCTCTCTGCACACTGTCAGGAACAGATTCTCTCCTTTCCTCTTTTCAGTCCTCACAGTCTCTTGATTGAGTTATCATTTATTTGTCCCTGATAGATCATGTATAGAGTCATTACACATTTACAGAATATGTTTCATGAATACAAACTTCTGAGTGTGGACTCCGGTATGCGCCTGTGGACCGTTACCACCACTCAGGTTGTACACGTGTGCGGCTCTGTCCCCTCTACTGTACACATTGTGAGGAGTTGTCATCGATACATTTACACTTTTGTCATGAAGAGACCATGAAATGTATTCTTTTAACTAATTTACCAGGTGTCCTGTGCTGTTTAAAGGAAGCACCGGGTTGTGTTGCAGATCTCTAGAACTTATTTGTCTTGCCTTGTTACATCTTTATATGCCTTAAACAATTTCCTCTTCCTTTTCTTTCTCACCTATAGCAGCCAGAATTATTCATTTCTCTTCTGTGAGAAGAATGTTTGGATATCTTATAAGATAAATGTCCTGGTACATAATATACAAGTGAAATAGCCCAAGTAGAGAAAGACAGATACAGTAATATCTTCCTCAAGAATAATTTGGGGTTTTCAAATTGGCAAGAGGCTAGATAAAGATCATGCTTCAAAAAATAAAGTTTTCTGAAGTGAATGTCAATGAATGTGGGATGTATAGTCAGGAAGAACCTGTCCAAAGTTTAGGGAGTTGGAATAAACAACCTTAGGACTTTCTTGGTCTGCATTATCTGAGTAAAATTTCAAACTGGGATTTCATTGGAAAATAAGCAGAGTTTACAATGGGACTCATAAGAAAATTAAATTTCAAATATAAGTTTTTAAAATATTGTTTTAATTTTCTGGGTTAATACGAATTTCTACCTAAGGTGTCCGATCAATAAATTTCAAGCTTACATCTATTAGCATTTTGAACAACAGAGATTACGACTGCAAGGCTCACTAAAGGCATTCCCTTGTTAATAATTGCAAAAACATCCATTATTTATAGTGTTAAAAAGAAAAAAATATGTTTGATATCATTATTTTCTGAATACTTTGCCAGTGATAACCTCCACAGACAATGTACACGTAATACATCTTGACCCCACACTTTCTCGGAAGGGTGTAGGTTCGATAATGCTGTTCACATCTCTGCTCCTACACCTTTCATCCCTGCCTGGCAGGGCGTGGGCTCCCTAAGAGCTGGAGAAGTACTAGCAAATAAATGGTGACATGGGTATTTAGGCCATTTAGCTAGTCTATAGCTGTAGGAATATTATCATTAACTCTCATAGTATCAATTAAAAACCCTGCTATTTTATGAAAAAAATGAAGCTCTTGACTTAACAATGTATTAGGATAGAAAATACTCTCCGTTTGTGTGTTAAAAAGTTCATTTGTGCAAATATGGACTTGCCCATTAGTTATGTGGGAGTCATTTTCATAAGGGAAAAAGTAACCATTAGTTTAGAACACCATTGGCTTCTAAATTATTGCCTACTTCTCTACTATTATGTTGGAATATTATTGAAATTCCTCTTCAGATTAATAGGTCATCGTTTGAATTAGAAAATCTTTTGACAGCCTTGAAAAGCTTTCAGCTTCTTTTTGGTATCAAATTTGAAAAGACTTATTTATTAAATGCAAAGAGCCACCTACACTTTTTCTACAAACTTTAATAAAAAGATGAAAAAGGTACCATGATTGAAAGCATACAGCATGCACATTTATTTCCTATGTAATGTATGATAAATTATCAAACAAAGCAGTCCTTCAGAGACACCTTTCTACAAGGTCACATTCCACTCTTCCATTTTACATCATCTGCATTGAAAGAAGAAAAACTCATTTGAAACGTGTCAATTTTCTGTGTTCAGATTACAAAGTCGTCACATTTTATAGCCAAGATTTAAATCCATTAGTTTTCTCTCAAGCTGAATTATCCCTTAAATCCACCTATCTGTCCTCTTTCTGTTGCACAGTAGGTGATTTTGAGAACAAATCCACACATTCTGCTTTTCCTTTCTAATTGTTATAATTAAGGGATAAGTAGTGGAAAACTCTATACATCTTCCCACCATTGGGGGATAATACGAAATCCCTCCAAATCTTTTCCTCATGAAGTTCATAACACTGTAATTAGAAAAACAGAATGGATACCAGAGCTCATGGATACTAAAAATGATTAATATTTTACAAACTCAAAAGAAAAAAAAATAGTTAAAATTAACAACTGTGGTTAAAGGATCCAAAATCAAAAACAAACACAAAGGAATATAACTATAATACAAATGAATCATTTAACTGTACACAGGCAAAAGGAGCACTGGGAGAAAATAATTAACCTAAAGAAACTTGGAAAAAGTACACATCCATGTCCATACTATAAAAAAGAACTAAAAGCAAATGGACCCTAGTAACCAGTTTCTTTTGCATAGGCATTGGATTAGTAGTTATGTAAATATTCATTCTGAATTCTTAAAATGACAAAACACAGACATGTTGTCTAGAGTAAGGATCAGGAGATGGCAAATGAAATCGCAGATAAAACAACAAACACCACCACAAGTGAACACCTTGGACCAGATTCAAAGTGTTAGTTCAAACTCAAATAAATAAATAAATAAATACATAAATAAATAAATAAATAAATAAAGAGTGGGACAGGAAGGTAGAAAGCAAAAGGCTAATTGTGTAATTGTGAGTCCTGTGCATTTGGCTGTGTCGCTAAGACCTCGAAGGGGTGACATCCCAATTACAGGGAGTCACCCAGAATCTGGCCTGACTCCGGGAAGAAGGGCTAATTCTATGCCTATGAGTCAGGACTACGTGAAGGAGTCTGACCGCTACCTTCCCAATCAAAGACCCCTCCGACCCTCATCCCAGTACAGCTGCATCTAGTGATTCTTATCCTTATGTAGCCCAGCTATTGATATCAATTCATATCATTGTTCCCTTCTGCTATTGATAATAACCACTACTCCCTGCACCTTCCCATGTCTCAGCCTTGGGCAAGCATCTTTGACAAGTAGCCACCTTCCCCTTTCACTGAATTCCCTATGACACCATAAAGACCTTATGACAATATGAAATACTCCATAACCTATGTGCAAGGTACTGGCTTGGTCTCTAAAGCCAGACTCTTCCTTCTCAGCTTTGTGGTGAAATAAATGTATCCTGTCAAACTCCTATCTGTTTCCTTTCTTCCTTTCTCCTACCTGTACAGAAGGACTCATTGCATGATTACACCACGCAATGATCATAAGAAACCATTTAAGAGGCTCCCAGTAACCACATGGAAGACAATTTAAGAAGTAAAACATAATATTTCATGCTGAAGTATCACTCAAATAGCAAAATCAAAATCTTCTCTTCTACATGGAGATACAGGCACAATACAAGAAATAATAAAAGTTGAAACCACGAAATGTTATTAAAGCCAAATACACTGGCCCAGGATTCCTCAGTTAACTCCACACAGGAAAGATGCTGCAATGTTTCTTCCAGAACTCTGTAAGGAACAAACCTGCTTCTGACACCATCTGGAAGCTGAAGAGACCAGGATTTAGGGGGTAGATAATTCAAAATTTGGATCTTTGATCCTAATTAAAAGTAAAATTGTAGCTATAACCCAAGTTGTTCATTTGCCAAGGTTTGTAAGTTGAGACCTGACTGTACTTATATCTGCTGCACCATTCTAGACAAATTTGTATGGTCTGGATTTAGTCATAAGAAAATAACAGAATCCAAGATCAACTGAGAAACTGGATAATAGTTTTCAGAGAGGCCTTTTTTATAACATTTTTTCAAAAACACTGAAAATACTGCAGAATAAAAAAAGGTTAAAAACAAGCTGAAAAAACATTTGCTCTTAGACTACAAAGAGCACTTTAGCATGATAGATGGTAGAATTTGAGTAAGTCTACAGGTGAAAATACCATGTTAGCTAACCGGTTTTATTTTTTTTAGTTTTCATATTTGTACCATCAATTTGTAATAAGTTATTTTTGATGGATTACGATAAAATTAATCACAGCTCTCTCTGGAAGTTTTGGAATCATTTTGCTCATTGGGAATTCTTCACCAAAAGTTGGTATAAAATGAGATTGATACTTATATGCCAAATGCAGTATTGTTTGTCAAAGGTATAAAAAGTTTCATTGGACAAAGAGAATCAGCATGGAGCTCAGTTATGCAGAAGGATGACTAAAGTTAGCAAAATGTATCAGCTACCAAAAATGACAAAGACATGTAATTTTAAACGTCTCATCACTAAAAATAAGTATAAGAAATGATATTTAATTTGATTTCTTTTACATTCTAAAATTTTTTAAAGCATCACCGTGCATTCCAAAGATGTATATACAATTGTGATTTGTCAATTAAAATCTTAAAGTAAAAATTAAAAGCTAAAATAATACTTCTTGCACACTAACTCTCACTTTATGCACTTTTTTTCAGAAGAAAAAAATAAATACAGGTGATATATTACAAATAGTCCTCTTTTCTGAGGTACATGTGAAGAAGTTTTTTTTAAAGTAGAAACATAAATGGAATATATAAGTGGACACAGGAATATTTGCAGATGATTAGTTTGAAGAGAAGTTGTTGAGAATATATTGGTGACGAGAAAGGAAGATGGCAGCAATCAATTTTACCTTTAGTTTGACAGATTATTTATAATATTTGCTATGATCAAAGTCAATAGCCATATTTTATTATAAAACATTCTTAAATGATTAATATTTTACATACTCAGAAGCTATATGATTAAAAGGTATGAGGAAGTAATAAACATCTAATAAAAAGCAAAGCAATCTGCTACAGTTGAACAAACTGCTCTAAAAATATAGGTGGAGATATCTATTCATCTATGTGACTTTGGATCTAATTTTGTCTCAGTAACACCAATAAAATATTTTTAAAAATGCATTTCTATGGAAGATCTAATTAGATACATTAGATACAATATTCACCCAGTGTAAATATAAATGTAATTCTGAATTTGTGGCTCACAGTGCCAGTTCAATGTGAGTATGTAATGATGAGATTCAGAAACAGAACCATGTTAATGTCTGAGCATACATTTGCTAAAAGATCTTGGAATTGTATCTTTTTCACTTGAGTCTGAGGAACTGTTCATGAAGGAGAATATTTGCTACAAACCACAGAGGGATTCTGATGTTTAGATTCAAATAGATCATTGCAAGTTTTTTCATTATATGTGGAGTTGTGTACAGATATTCCTTTACACTAGGAATTAACTTTCAAAAATAATTTTTCATGGGTGCATAGCATCTTATATATTTTCTAAACTCCAGTATGGATGAATATCATATTCAATCAAGTAATCATTGAGTTTTCACTATATATATATAATTTTGCATATTTCAAAATACAAAATGAAAGCAATAGTTCATAAGATGAACATGAATTTTATCATTAATGAATGAAGTACACTTGGAAAGCTGCGATAATTTTTTTTTGTCTTTTAAAAAATTATAATCTCATACCTACCAATAAATCTTGACCTATCTCATAAAATGTCTTTACTCCATTATGTTGTACTAGATATAGGACTTTTATGACATATCCTATTTTAATCATTAAATTTACTAACAGAGATATTTGTAAAAATTTTAAAAATATATTTAAATAAACATTGTTATTAAGAATTTGTTATGCACAAGTATTGGAGTTTTATATTTCTATATAATTGCTCCTTTTTTGACAATTTTTAAGATATACACCATGAAATATTTAATTTTTAGTTTATGACATCATGTGTATAATCCATATTTATATTCTATTCAAGAAGTTTATATATGTGTATTACACATCTTAAATGTTTATGAGCTATATTCAAGCCACAAAATACTCTTAGTTTTAGGGGAAAAATATTTATATTTAGGAAAATTTTACTGTGAGATTATTTATACAAACATTGGATAAATAAGATGTTCTATGTTTTGGAATTTTGTGGGACAGACTCTTTACCTGAATTTGATTGATGTAGCCTGGACATTTTCTGAGCTGAAGCTCACAGAGAAAAAGTGTATATGAATTATTCAGTAATGTATTTACAGCACTGTTCTTATTCACAAAAAAATGAATAATTTTTATATTCTCCCCCCAAAAACAAAGAGGATCAACACACTTTCTTAGCACAGTTTGAATGTATTACCAGGATGGAAGATTTCCTATTTTTATTTGAATAAGCAAATATTACAGCTAGAATTTGCACATTTTAAGTAGAAACAAAACGTTGTTTAATATAATTTACATTATTCTCCATTTCCCCAACCTACTATTTGTGAAAAAATGAAATGGATTTGGCAGGTTTCAATAACACATGAATGTATAATATTGTTAAATATTTATTTAAATGTTGTTATTTATTCTGAGAAATTGCTTCAGTTGTCTGTGACTGTTGACAAGTAAATTACTAAATTATAGTACTCAAGAATATTAGTATCATATTCAGACTTATCTCCAAACTAGGAATTTGCTGGATATTTACAAGTAACTGATAGTTTTAAAAATAGATTAATCTTGATACCTCCATGTCCACAAAGTGAGAAAAATAATTATCCCTACAACTTCAAGGAAAACTGTGAGACAGCACTGAAAGCTTTAGACTCTTCCAGTAGGAATTTACATTCTGAATACTTATGTGAGGTCATTCAGGATATATAAGACTTGTTGATTTAAAATTGTGTCTGACTCTAAGTTTCTTCCCTATTTTCAGAATAAAGTAGTGATGTGAAATTTAGTGCATAATATATAAAAGAAATCCCGTATTTTCTTTTTATAGAAAATGATACTTTTATTTTAAGTAAATTATTTCCATGTAAATTATTAACCAAATTATAAAGCCAGAACATAAGAATTATGAGAAAAGTATAAGCAAAAGCTATTTATTAAAATTTTAAGAATTCTCAGATATTAATTATTTGAAGTGAATAATGTACTAAAAATCCTTACTGTAACAGTTAAATATACACACAACACCAAAAACAACAGAAAGTGAGCAAAAAAGACACAAGGGCAAGAGAAGGGGGGAAGGGAGAGGGGGAGGGGTGGAGAGGAAGAAAGAGAGACAGTAGGAAAGGTAACGTACAGCAGCCTAAGACCCTACCTCTTCTTAGTGTCTCTGTTCATACCCTGCTTTCCACACAAAGAACATGGAAATCCTTTGCACGAGAAAAAACCAGTAAGAGTACCTGGTGGCAGGAGCGGGGTTTATATTTTTCAAAGTGCTGACCAGGTTGTTTAGCCCCTGACTAAGGGTGCTTGGTCTTAGTAACTAAACAAAAGTTTATTGTCTCATCTCCAATGTGGAGATGCAGAACGTTTACGTGACGTTTACGTTTCCAATAGTTGGAACTATTGCCCTTGTGGAGTGGAACAAAGAAAAGTGCACATAAATAATAAAATAAACAACAATAACATGTCTCAAGCTACAACAGGGAAATTTCTGTAGCCTTTTTGCCCAGTGCAAAGGCACCAATTCCTTGGTTGTCCTTTGTGACTTCCTATTATTCAGTCCTGTTAGACATATTACAAGTAGCTATGGGTCATATTTTCTAGAACCCTTAGTATTAATGTCAGAAAATTATTTGTTTGCTTGTCTTTTGAGAAAGGATATAAAAGACTGACTTTCATGATAATAAATACTATATTTTCATGATGCAGGTTTATAAATATTCCATATCTCTATATACATTTGTAGAAAATGTTAGAACTTCACCTCTGAAAATCTCAAAATTAAAATGAGAAGCAATCTAAGTCATTATGCATGAATTGCATGGCCTAACATAGTAAAGACATGAAATGATAGGAATTCTAGTAGGATTCTCACAGCTCATGAAAAATAACTGTAATTAATTATAAAGTAAACTAATTTTTTATTTTTCAAGATTATGTCTTATTTAGCTATGATACACTCTAAGAACTGACAAGATCATCACTATTATAGTTGATGATACTTTCAAGTTTTGTTGTCATTTTAAATTATATTCAGAGAAGCTCGTACTTACATTTCCATATAGACAGAGATTATAAAAAATACTGAATATTTTGTCTGTTTGTTTGGTTGGTTGTTGGTTATTTTGAGACAAGTTCTCACTTTGTTGTAATTCGGGCTGGTCCTGAGTTCAGCCTTGACTCACAGCAATCCTCCTGCCTCTTCTTCCCAAGTTCTGGGCTTACAGACATGAGCCACCATGCCTGGCACTGTGGTATTTTGTTCTAATTGCTGGTGGGACTGAATCTCCACACCCAGTATTGCTGTATGTGGTTAACAGGGATTGAACCCAGGCCCTTGCACCTGCAAAGCAGGTGCCGGAACCACTGAGCTAAATCCCAGGTCCTATAAAATAATACTTAAGAAAATTAATTTGAACAATATGAATTTAAACTATATATGTGAAGAAGGGAACAGTACAGAATGCACTTTTATTCAGTCTATTAAAACAAATCTTTCACAAGTATGCTACAGTTAAGCTTCAGCAATAGAAAATTTAATCTGGAAGATGTCACTTTAAAAGCTGTAGGTAAGAGTTCATTCTGATTATAAGCCTTTGTTTTAGCATCAAATAAAAACAATCCAATGAAACACCTCATCAATATTAGCACAAAGCAATAATTAGAAGACAATATGAAGTATTGATCTGAAGAAAAAGAAAATAAGTTACAAATTAAATGTATCATAAATTATAAGAAAATGAAAAAAGAGCATAGAAGTGTTATTTTTCAGTGCACTCAACTGTAAATTGAAAACAGCACCTTTAACATAAAAACAAAAATTTTTTGTAATGATTGTGTATTTAGACTTTTGTTTCCATGCTTGATAATTCAGTAGGATTTTGTAATAAATGTTTTCATGGAATTCTTACTTCTGTGGGTGGTATCACTGTATTTTTACAATAAAATAAAAGTCATAGATAAATTTTGAAAGGTGTTTAAAAGATTCAGATGATGCAAATAACAAGTATGCTATATAAATCTACTACATCTTAATTTTTTTAGTTTTGGCTGAATAATGGAGAAATATTAATAATAAACTTACCATAATTGTGAAAAACAATAGATATTTAGCAACAATTCGGTTATGAAGGTCTGAAAAATTATACTCAATATCACCTAGAAACTTTTTTGTATGTAATATGAACTTCCCATCCAAAAGCAAGTCTAGACAGACAACTTGTATAAGTTGTATCTTCCAAATTACATTAAGTATTTCATAATTAAGCATCCTGTGCTATCACCAGAGAGAAGGTTTTCATAGTGTAATGAAAGACATATGGTATAGATGATCTTAAATTGTGTGAATATTCTCTAAGTTTTAATTTACTGGTGCATATTATATCCAGAATTTAAGAATGTGTAGCTTAAATCAGTGCATTCCACAAATTCAAAATCAACACTAAAAGCTATATGAAGGTTGACATTAATCAAGAAAGAGCTTTTGAACATGAGACAAAAATTATAAAAAAGCAAAATTCATAATTATTTCATAACAATTATGTTTCTTATATGTGGCTGAAAGAGTAGAGACATTTTACACTGAAGTAGAATAATGGAAAATCAAGTCTAAAATGAGAAAAGCACAGAGACCCATAGATAAGCAAACATATATACTGTATAGACACACATGAATCGTTGATCTATACATTAAAACAATATGAGGCTGCTCTTCCAGGATATATATGTCTAGGGCAAAATGTATCTTTTAATCACAAGGAATATATAGTTAACATGTCTTGTAATTAAAGTTATATGAGGAAAAAAATTAGCTAGATAATATACCTTTACTGGAAATGAAAATAGCACTCAGATATGTTTTTCATTTTTTTCAAATAAATACCTAATTAATTTCTTTATTTATAAATACATCACATTACAAGGAATAGTGTTATCTGCCCACAGTCCTAGCTACACATAAGGTTGCATTAGGAGGATTATTTGAGCTCATGAGTTTGATTCTAGCCTGAGACCACATGACAACAAGAGCAACAAAATATATTGTACTTACTTGGAAATTCTATTCAACAAATTAAGGAACTTTTTGGTTACTAATGTACATTCAATCATAGCAAAACTATGGTCATTCCACTGAAATACTTTACCTGATTAACAAACATTTAGGGTGTTATTGATATAGAACAGTAAATTCACTTATTTAAAATAATATTGAGTGAAATAGGGAACCACAGGTGGTGCCATTAGACACAGGTGTCTTGGGCTGGGGCCTGCCTGTCTCCATGCAGATCATGCCACAAATTCCCAGGACACTCTAGGTAAAGTGAGGGCAGCCAAGTCTGCTGGAACCTCAGGTGACACCATTAGACACCCATGGCCGGGGCCTGGGCCTGCCAGCCTCTGCTACCCAATGCTTTTCAACCAAGATGATCTGACTATTCTGTTTTAGGGCCTTCCATAGTGTGCCAGAACTGAGGTTGTTTAGAGCCCATTTCATACCCAAAAAAGAACAACCCCGGAAATACTGATATCTTAAGGGCATTAAACATTAGGAAGAAAAATACTTGCAACAAACAGTGCCAGAGAGCAGGGCAGGTACAAAGGCAAAAAGAATAGCAGTGACAAAGGTTCTGATATGAGGAAAAATTCAAAGTCTCAGTGAGAAAGATCTTCGCCTCAAGGTTACATAGGGGAAAGGGAAATGGAAAAGTCTGAAACTCAATCACCAGGAGACGGTAACCAAGGTAGACCTAGTAAAATGGAAATCAGAACTGATCTCTGAGATGAAAACAAAGATACTGTACATAGTTAACAATATAATTAATAAAGTTAAAGAGGAAATTAGGGAGTTGATAAAATGCAAGATACAGAATCTTTTAAACAGCTACAGGCAGAGGTACAAATAATCAAGAAAAAAAAGTGAAACTTTGCACAGTAAAATGAATATGGCAGAAGACCAAATGTCAGATCCAGAAAACAGAATCTCAGCCATGAACAGAAAAGGCATAATTTATGGAAAACGGCAAGAGATCATGCAAAATCAATCCAACAACTCCTAGATAATTCAAAGAAGATTAACTTAAGATTGATTGGAGTCACTGAGGAAGCAGAAGACAATATAAATGAAAGTTTAAAAATCTGTTTACAGAGATAATAGCAGAAAACTTCACAGGAAAAAGAAAAGAATTGGACATACATATATATGAAGTGTATAGAACTCCACATGATGGTGACATGAAAAATTCTATACATAAGCATATAATTATAAAGGTTCCAGATATTTAAAAAAAGAATGAAATACTGGCAGCATCCAGAGAAAAGGAAATAATTACATACCAAGGGAAACCCATCACGATAAAGGAGACTTTTCAACCCAAACTCGCAATGCAAGAAGAGCCTGGAGTGAAGTGTTTCAAGCCATGAAGGAAAAGAACTTTCAACCCAGACTGATGTATCCTGCAAAACTATTCTCCAAAATAGAGGGGGAAATAAGTTACTTCAATGATAAAGAACACCTGAAAATCTTAACAAATACAAAACCTGTACTCCAAAACACTCTAAATATCTTGGAGATAAACAAGGTAAGTTACAGGCTCAGTGGTAGCACATACAGACCCCCACACATTTTTCTTGTTGGTATTACTGTGGTATAGAGAGGTTGGAAATGGTCAAGCACATTTTTCCTGTGTTTGAATGTGTGAACATTCGAGGGTGTGAATGTGAGGAATGTGTCCATTGTCCCCACAGTTCTGTGGCTCTTCCCCATCTGCTTCTCTGCTGCTGTGAACCGAGCAGCTTTGCTCTGTTGAAATCTTTTGCCCAAGGCCTGAAACCTCTGAGAACCCAGAACCAGATAAACCTCTCCCTTTCTACACTCCAGGTGTTAAGCATGGTGTCCTATCCACAAAAAACATGACTAGTGTGAAGACTATTTGGTGCACATGAATTATATTTTTACATTTCAATTATTTGATATAACCTAAAGTTTTGGTAAAATCTCTCAAAGTTAATATTAATAAATACATGTTAAATTGACATAACAAGAGCCCTTCCTAATTTATCTTTTGCTAATCCTGTATCTACACTATTATTGCATTTAGACAGTTACCTTTATCTAGACTTTCATTACTGACAGTGTCAGAGATGTAGCAAATTATTAACACTTTTAATCATCCTGTTTAATATTAACAATATCGCTTTGTTGAAATTTATGTTTTTATTTGCCATGTGCAAAGTATTTTCATTGCATGTTTAATGTGGATTTAAATTTAAACATTTTATGATGCCAGCTAACATTCTAACAGCATATCTCACTATGATGGTATCTAAATCTGAGTATCTAATAGATATGTTTATTTTTCATCATTTTAACTCTTCTTATAACATTATATTGCACATATATGTGTGTGCGTATATATGTATACATATACATGTATAGCTCTGTAGTTTATGATTTCTTTAAGTTTTTCTGGTGTCAGTTACTTAAGTTTATTGTAGTTACTTTCTAATGAATTTAAATGATGGTAATGCTAAGATTATGAATTTCAGAAACTGCTCAAGGGTTTTATCTTTGATTTAAATTGCTTTCCAGATGAAACTTCAACTACCAATATTATAAGCTAAAATTAGACATGAGTCTAAGGTTATTGATTCAAACTAAAATATGTAGCCTGTGAATATCAATAATAATTTTAAATGGAATCATAAAATATTTAAATTCCTTAACATATACATACCCTCAGGAGATTTTATACTAAATGACTTCAAGTGACCACAATTAAACAGGATTGCATTAAAGATATCATATTCATATGTATATTATCTGAACTTTTAAATGAGTCAGTGTAATAGAAGATAACAATGTATGTAGCAAGCAAATCTTAGGCAAGATTTACTATCTAATAACATATTTATTTTTAAATTGTTATTTCAGGAAAATCAATTTAAAAAATTAAATAACAAGAAGCACAATAAAAACGACATCAAAATAAATAAAATAATCCTATCCACTCTGGAAATAGGGACTTCATAACAACCCCTTTTCACTTATAGATCTAACAGGGGTATTCTGGCTCCTTCTTGTGTTCCCATTTCAATTCTTTCAGAGAAATGAGATTTATACAGCTAAAGACCTGAAATGTCATATTGAGTTTATACAAGTTGTCAAATACAACTACAAAAATGAGAATATTTTCTCAAATAAGACTGAAAATTACAAGTTTTCCTGTTTAAAGTGTGGAGAATAAGAGGTAGAGCTGTTCAAATATATTTAGCCATATGTATGTGCTCAGTTATACAGTGTACAGAGTAATAACTATCTTCTTAAATGTGTAACTACCCATAAGTCTAGGTTATTAAGAGGTTAGACAATTGGAAATAATATATTAAAAAGTATATATATATGTATATATGTGTGTGTGCATACTTATATATAATACATATATGTATATATGCACATATTATACATATATGTATATGCATATGTTATACATATATAATACATGTATATACATATATATACACTTATATATAGTACATATATATGATAGATAAATAGATAATGATATACAGGTATCCATGTAGCTAACTATATAAGTATATGCAATTCTGTTTCTATATATGTGTATATATAAGTGTGTGTAGATATATGTGTGTATACATAAACATATATATATATATAATATATGTGTGTGGTGGTTTTAGGACTTTAAATTCATTGAAGGTCTTAAAAATACTGAAGAGAACATAGTAGGGTTTCAGTTTTATTTAAGAAATTTTATCTCTTTCTCTAATATAGAAAAGAAATCACAAGTAATATTGGACAATAGAAGAGCTAAAATGAAAAAAAAAATTCTAGTCAGAAAGTATTTGTCAAATTGAGATGTGACTCTTCAAAAGCATGCTAGTATTCATACATTAGATTTCTTATCACAAAGACTTACATTGCATAAGGAAATTGATCTGATGAACACACGTATATGTACATCTGCATGTGTATATGTGTGTGTGTGTGTGTGCATATGTGTGTGCGCACATGTATTTGTGTGTGTGTGTGTGTGTGTGTGTTTGAGAAAGAGAGAGAAGATATAGGCATCAGAGCAGAGTAAAAAATATTTGAGAAAAAAATTCAGCACCATGATTTCAAGATACAACTCAAATTTTAATCACAAATATGGGGGAAAGGCCAGCATTTCATGATAGTTTAGTGCGTTATAATTTTATAATCATTGCAAGCTGAACGTATTAGAAAAAATGTTTCATTTCTACATAATTGAAAATATGAACAAACAATAGACTGATAAGATGAACAAATACAGGCCATAAATTGTATGGTAGAGCAAAGTTGGAAGATAGATTGGAAAGGAAAAGCATGGATGGACAGAGGGAGGGCACATGTGGACATCAGAGAAGGAAGAAGGGTGCATAGATAGAACCTGAGAGGCCCTTGTTGGGGACACAGTCACCATCTCACAGCTTGATCAGGAAGAAAAACAGATGACTTCACTAATTTAGGGCCTGAAGTATTGCATATCACTTTTCTCATTACTTAAGAGAACTTTTTTCATATGTGAATTATATATTTCATTTTCCTTCAAAAATCCCTCTTGAATTTCATTTTTACAACCACATATCTGCATTTGTCATCATTTTGACAGTTTCTGCTTTTTAAGTAGAAGTTCTTTCTAAAAGTATTTTTCTTTGATTCAAAAATATGTAAGTTTCTTCAATATTTTCAATTTATTAATTAGAGGTTTCCACACTTGATTCAAAATTCTCCCTGAACTGTATCCATTTTGCATATCATTGCTCTGCTTTTTTGACATAGACATGATTCTAGGTTTCTGGATAAGATTTACAATTTAACTATTACTAGTGGGAATACCAGTAAATAGTTCAAAATTCAAGGTTTCACCCTATTACGATGTAAGAAAATTCTGTACGTACCATAGTTATTCAGTTCAACATTTTCCTTCTTACCAAAATATCAGGTGTATGAGAAGTCTGAGTAGAGAAAACCTGGATGTAAGCTGTCATCACTCTGTGTCTAACGTGGGGAGACTATAGATCACTGAAATTGTTTCCTGTTGAAAACTCTCTTAATTTTGTATCCCTCTATAATCAACATAATGGCTCAGAATACAAGAAATCAATGCATGTTTCCTTCTTCCTTAAACTGTGTCATCTTACTCAAAATGATCCTTTCCAAACCAACTTATTATGCAAAGGAAGCTAATTGGGGACTTTGTACTTCCACATACAGCTTCTTCCTATCAGCAAGTGGGTGGACATTTTGCAGCAGATCTCAGTTTTCTGAGTTGAGAAGGAGACAGTGCCTGTAAGGCCCAGCTACTTCCTATTTTCCTTGCTATCTACATCTTTTTCAAATAAGATCTTATGTGTAAAAGTAACTTTTCCAGAGTACTTCCTATCAGGAAAAAAAGGTTCTGTTTGTTTGTATACTACTGAGTAGTTTTCTTAAAAGAACTATTGCTAAATTATGTTCTTTTTTGAGGATTTTGATGGATTCAGGAAAAGAGCAAGCAACCATCACAACACGTAAACCACAATGTCGTATCTTTTCACAAGTAAAATCAGACCTTTGGCTTACTCTTTGTACTATTTGATTTGCAGATGTGAAAGTAATTCATCAGTACTTTAAGTGTAGTTTTCTTCCTCATATTTGTTTCTGATAAGGCTTAAGAGAGTAACGCTGAATAAAAGAACTGAAAATTGAAAAGTTCTTACCAGGATAAAATAATCCTGGCAAATAATTTATTTCCTTCATAATAGATCCATGGTTTGAAAAAAAAAAATCACATGTGCAAAGTTGGTCCTGAAACACACAGGCCTCTATCTTCAGTGTCCCGAGTCAGAGAAGATCTTTCGTAGAAATAATATATAGATGCAGGAAGAGTTATTGTGATACTATATACATATATATTATATATGTGTGTATAAATATACATATATAATATAATATATAGTTATTGTGATATTATGTATATTATATATTTATAATATATATGTTTAAGGCTAAAACTTGCACAGAGTCAGCAAAGAGAAATCTTAAAATACTACTCCATGGTAACATAAAAATAGAAGGAACTGGTAGAATAGAGATAAAAAATGTTAAGAAATCAGACTGTCACACTATTTTTCTCAATTATTTCCTTCCAGACATTTGAGTAGTAAACCCCATGCTCCCAGAATCAAGAGGTTTTTTTAATTAAAATCTTTATTGATACATTACATATACACCTTATGATTGTACTCCACAATGAGAATTTGTACCAGTATATGAGTTTTGGGGAAAGAAGATTACATGACAAATATTCTCCATACTTGTTTACCCCAAGACCTTTCCTTAACTAAATTAAGTCACATATAATAAAAACATGATTTCTGGCTAAAGGTATTTAGTTAGTTACTACCTTAGAATTATGACTGCTATAATATATTTAAAATTGAACTAAAGAAACATCTACCAATTCAACTTCAGTTATGTTACAGATAAAATGGCTTTTACAGATGTTTTACATTTGGTCTGACCTTGCCTGTGGTGCACAAAATTTTTTCCAACAATTAGATCACTTGAGACTTCATAATACATTCACGCAGCAAGAACTGACTGGTCATGTGTTCACTGACATGGAGTCCCCAGCTTTTGAAATGCAGCAAGGGATGGACACTGAGAAAGTCCCAGTTCACAGGACATACATGTGCATGGAAGAGAAAGAAGATAAAAATAAGCATGCACACACACACACACACACACACACACACACACACACACACACACACACACACACACACACACACACACTGTAATGGTAGAAAGTCCAGGGATGTTTTGTGTAGTGTTCATATACTACAGGTTACATGAAACTAACTCAGCATCATTAAGCTATACATTCAATACTGATTAGAAGATTCAAAGAATGAAATACACTTCCTAGTTTGTAAAACTTTAAAAAAATATATTGATAAGCACAAACAATGGCAGCCATCAGTACACGTCTTCAGGTGGTTTCAGCCTTTCCACCTGAAACTGAGAGTTCAGTCCTGGGATTCCAGTACTCTGGAGGCTGAGGAAGGAGGATTTCTAGGAGAGGGAAACTGGACTACATAGTGAGTTTGACTGACCCTGAACTACCTAGAAAGACCCTATGACCTACCCCTCCCAGGAAAGATCCTGGACTAAAAATCCTTCTGTACTCGCTATGGGAAGATTAGATCCCTGTTTAATCAATATTATCTAAGTGACTACACTTGAATCTTACTGGTCGACTACAGTTTTTTTCCATTTTGAACCCACTTCACCTCATGGCTTTGTTGCATAAAACCCTCTCAGAAGTGAAATGAATGGATCACCCCACTTTGGGGCCCCTCTTTAATTCCTCTTAGGCAGAATCTTTCTTTCTCAATAAAATTTTCCTACTCGTAAATACACACACACAACATATAACATAACCATATGTGCAAGGAAAACAAAATAGATGCAATTAGATGAAACTTGGTTATTTTAATATTTATTGTCTAGCATGCTTTTGGCACCAATAAGTACAGTTTATTAACCTACCATTTTTAAAAGGGACCAGCTACATCTTGGACACATGCAGAAAGTTTCCTTTCTTATACCGCAATTGCCAACACTTCTCATGAAGGTACTACTGTGTCAATCATGTGCCAAGGGAGGACTCATATAGCTAAGTGCAGGTCCCATGATATGTATGACACAGGCCTCAGAAAAAGTACTTTAAGAGACAGAACTAAAACAGAGAAAGCACGGTCCCAGGATGACCAATGCCAGTCCAACCAACAGAGGTACTGTCCAGTCCCAGGAAATGATTTTTATTGGCAATCAATTGGGGTAAAGGCAAGTTGCATGTGGTTTCCATGGAAATTAATGTAAACATCAGGGATAAGATAAAATATTCTCAATGAGGAACAGAATAGATAAAATATATGGCTGTAATTAGAACATTGTCCTTCTCGTTACAACATTTGTTGTGGGAATAGAATTTGGAAGTGAGTTACTATGCCCTCGGAACATAGGCTTTGGCTGAACTCACTCCTCAAAAGAGGCCTATTGTGAGGTTAGCTCTTCACAGCCAGCTTTGGGCAGAGTCAACACTTCAGGCCTCTGCAAACTGGAACAATTAAAAGAAAATGGAAATTGTCTTTTTGCTCAGATTTAATTCTGTCAGTAATATATCTATCACAAAATTGAAGAACTATCACGTAAAAGGTGTCAAAAATTTGCAGAGAACTACAATGGTCATTATGTCATGACCTACTATATTTCCAACAAAACTGTGCCTTTTTGGGCAACATAATTCTTTTATTAAAATATAAATTAATTTGCAAATATGACACACATGAAGTTATCAGATCATATTATAAGAAGAGATATGTTATAACATTTCAGTGAAGTAAAATGAATTGGATAAAATATGATATGTGCATGTCAAATACACATGTGCTCTAAAATCTCAGTATATTAAAAGTTTTACTTTTTATAAGCTCATAGTTATATTTGTCAAAATATATTTTTACATTTACATTTACATAAACATGATTTACACATTCATGTATAAAGAAAGATATCTTTTATATAAAAGCAAATTCAAATGTATATCCCACCATCATTATAATTGCAGGCAATTTACAAGAACAAACTATGCTGTAAATTTAATTCATCATTTTACTAAATCTTGTACAATTGGGGCTTAAATATAAAATGAATTAAAGTTGAAAGACTCCAGCTGTGTGTGCAGCTCAGCAGCTTGCACAGAATGAATGGGGGACCATGGAGAAAGATGTTCACTAGGCTGCTCATCTCCTAGGAGAAATGGAAAGTGAGCCGAAGATTTGAATTGTTTTTACTTGTTTTTTTCTGTGCAAAACAGAAAAAAAAAATTTTCTTTTTTCCTCTGTGACCAATTTATCGAATAAGGCCGCTGGCAATTTTGCATGATTGATCATTGATTTTTCTTCTCCTCATATTTTTATTCTATATCACTAACCCACCACCAACTCTTACACTAAAGTCTGAACGTAACTTAGTACTTCGTTTTCCATATTCATTTATTAAATGATTACCGAGAAACAAAGCTCACTCTTGTGCTCTTGGATGAATAATTGAAGACATATTATCACAAGGTACATACTTCTCCCCTTATAACATTACTTAAACGTGTCATTTAAGAGAAACAAATAGTTTAATGAATTTAAAATTATAATCTTATGTTGTTATTCATATTGCATTCAACATGTTATAATCAGATATTCTTCCTATTCCCCTTGAGACATTGTCATAGCCCTTTTCTGACAACTTGTTCTAAAGAAGACTTTGTTGCATGATCAGTCATACAAAATCTATTTCTACTTATTTCTCTATTTTAATATATGAATATTATATTTTAATGTATAATATAATATGTATGAGAAATTGACCCTCATGCTTGTCTACTTATTTTACAGTGTAATTCTGCAGTAATTGCCACATTTGCTTTTTAGACAAGTATTTATTTTTCAGAGAGTTCCACAACTCCAGTGATGTACTTATTTTTATATTACATTTTCATTGATTCTTATTCAAGATCAGTCCCTACCAATTGGGCTTCCATCTGGTAATTTCTTAAACATTTCACCCATGAAGAATTTTGTATTACCTTCCCACTAGACTCAGTGGTTCCTGTATGCTAATTAAAGGAAATTCTCTGGCTGCAAGAGTCCAAATTATTATCAATATTCACAGATTCTTGGGCATATTTCCGTACCTTTTCTGTCCTGTATGTTTAATTGTGGGGCTTGTAAACTGAATTTACTGCCATTAGCAGTCTTAACAAAGAGGGTATTGGTGTTTTCTCAGATTATTGAGGATCACTGTTGTGGTTTTTAAACTATCTGTGTCTTGAGGATAGAGCAACATACAAATAAATCTCTATAGGATGTAACTTCAGCAATTTATGACAGGTTGATGGTCTCCATTACTGTGGAAGTACAATATAAGTACTTATATACCGTGTAAACAACAGGTAGGAGAGTTTTCTTTGGCAAAGACTGATAGAGATCACACATATGTAAGTTTATTTACTGTACTTTTTGTGGTAACATAAGCTACACTTTCTCCTCTTCTTTACCACCCATGCCAGTGTTCCTGGATGCTCCACAATGACTTGTTTCCGCCTGACTGGCTAGATGACAGGCACACCCTGCACACATTTCCTCTGCTAATTATTCCCCACCACTTCATGTCAGCATCTATGGAGCTCTCCACTCCATTATCTTGATCCCCAACTGTACCAAACTTAAAGTGACAGCGATCAGAATATAAAAAATGATGGAAAATTTTCATCTTAAGTACATATCTACATTTTTATCTTCATAGATACTTTTCATAATATTTCTGACACTTTTGTGAGTGATTGCTTTAGAGTACACTGCTTCTAAAAATCACCAGTTTTCTATTGAATCTATGCTTGTAACAGATTCATGTTCCAGAACGAGCACTGGCAGATCTTGGCTTTCAGAGTGCCTGGCATGGCAGTGGAGCAGCACAGCTCTACCGCGCTCTGCTTCTCCAGTCAGTAACGAACTCTGTCTGGGGCTGTATAATCTCTGTATACACAAGGTAGCCATGCACAGCACTGATTTTCATTTCCATTCACTCTGAACATTTCTGAGGCCTGAGCAATCAGAAAGGCTATTGAGCTCACTCAGACAGAGTTTGCAGATCTGCAAAGCCGGCATTTCAATGACGTTTGATGTGATAGAGGTGTGATCTGTTGACCCTTGAGTAAGCTGGATCCTTGGCTACTTAGAGCCACCCCTGCAGTGTGGAGCTTCTCGCTGCGATATAATCTTCCCTACTCCCTGCTGGTATTTTCATACCTCGCAGCTGCCATGAGCCATCAGCAGTCTTTTCCAGATTTTAACCCTCTCATACATCAACTTAACTAGAGCCTCTCTTTAAACAATACATCAATATGATGTACATACACATACGAACTTAACATATACCTCTCTAGAATTTTAAGAAATGTATGTAAATAGCACTCCCAGCTCAACAGTTCAAATCAGCACTTTCATCTTGTTTTCCGTGGCCTTGGGCGCATGTGTGCATTCCAGGCAGGAAGTGCACGTGGTCATTTTCATCTTCCACTTAAACAATTATATCCAGAATCTACATAAGGAAACAAAATCTGCAACGTGTGTATAGCAACTTTAATTCATACCTGGTTCAAAGACTGTTAAAATTGACCTCTTGGATGTTCTTAATTACTTTGTCATATGTTAGCTTGTAAATCAAGAGAAAAAAGAAAGAAATTGTGTTGGACACCTACAAAGATGCTTCAATTCACTGAGTAACCCTAAAGCTTCACCCCACCCCACACCTAGTGGCTCACATCATACAGCAAGCAGAATGTGGAAGCCTAGATTAAAGCAGCTGAAATACTGCATCATCTCTGTTCTTTTCCGACACCAAAGCTAACTTTCAACAGTTCATCTCTCAGGGGTGAAAAATATGTGCTAACTCAAAAAGAATACATAATTCTAGTCATAATAATAACCCTTTCACCTTTTCAAATTTTATTATTTATGGTGAAAATTTGCAGCAAATTATGTTCACCAAACTCCTTAAAATATCTCTGTTTATTGCAAGCAATTATGTACAACAAAGCTACATCCTCTTGAACATATTCTGTTGGTAAGGATTCTATATTTTTCAGAGCTTACCCACAAGATTAGTAAATTGGACAGGGATGGACTTTTCATGAATGACCCACAGCCTTCATATAGAAAATGCAGGTTACAAGTCAGCGAAGAAACCTTCCTTTCTCCGCCTGCCACTCCATTCCCTTCTCGGGTACTCATCAGAGCTGGCTATGCTCAACCATCCACTAAAATCTACTACTAATTATACCTTTTAATGTTTAATGGCTGAGAGAAGCCATATATTAATGCTTTTTTCAAATCCTAGCAAATTTGTTTTCCCTCAATTTGTTCAGTCATATTAGTCTAATGTCTTTTGTATGTGAACAAAAGATTGCAACAAATTATCCTAGGATCTAAGGGTCACCTGTGCTTGTAGTTTACTGAAGCTAATAAACACACAGGTAACTGCTTTTCTACTTAATTGCTCATTATATTCAATTGCATAAGCTTTCTCAGACATGTGAGTGTTGTAGAGTCTGACAACGAATTCTTAAACATTTATTTCACAGCGAGTTCTAACACCCGCAGGGACATTTTAACTCAGCCAATAATTGCATCGCCACCCGTCGTTGCACGTTTTGATCATATCATTATGGGACTGAGATTGGGAACACCAAGCACCGTAATCTGAGAATGTTCCCAGAAAGGGCTAATCAGCTGCTTTTGTAACTTCAGAACATAAACCATCTACACGTCAATGACACATAATTAAATTTTATTGCATGCAATTTTAAAGAAAAATTTGAAATGAGAGTGAATCTATTTCCATAAACCACTAAATTTTGTAATTATTTCAGCGACTATATGGAAATGATACATATGCTTCATATGGTTGACTGATAGGGGAAAATTTTTACTATACTATTATTTTCATGATTTCTGGCCTGACTTTATTGTTTGAATTTCCTCTTTATTATCAGTTATGTTCTTCCACTTCTCTATCTGCTCGGTATTTTTTTCATTCACAGTCACCACTGGCATTTTACCTTACTGAATGTCGGATGATTTTTATAGTCCTACACATATTCTTGAACTCCGTTCTTAAATGTAACTAGCTGAAGACAGATTGTTCCTTTGGAAGGTTGTTTTGAAGGCTTTTAAATGGAGTTAGAGCAGCCTTTCATTTAGACTCATCTTGACCCACAGCTAAGAGAAGACCTTCCTAAGAAACATTTGATCTGTCCCTGGGAGTAAAAGGGATCTTTACTGGCTGAAATAGAAGATATTACAAAGCCAGTGAAAGTATCGGATTTTTGTTCCCTCTGCTATTGTTGGATACAAGCCTCAAGAGGTTTCCTCACATACTGATCAGTAAGGTCTAAAGGGTGACCCCGTGTCTCCATAGCTTTCTTTCTGTACTTCTGTGTCCTTTCCAACACTGTGACCACTATGTACCAGCTACTTAAGACTCCTTAGATACCAAAATTAATCTCCTCCACCCAGAAAAACCAAGAAGCTCCTGTTATGCTGGATTCCCTCTTTCTATTGCCCTGGTTCTTGTATTAACACATTGACACAGATTCTTCCTATTTATGGATAAACTTAATGACAGTAATGAATCAGGAAATTGAATGATTGGTAGATGGATAATAGGATAAATATCTGGATGGCTTATTACTTGCTTTTATAATAATTCATTTACTAAACTGTAAAGGAGCAATATGGAAATTGTGGGTAAGCAATCACAGTCACATCTTCCCAATAGAAGGCCTTTTCCTCTCCTCATTACCAGTTCCAATTATATTTCTGTTCCCTCTCATCACTCAACTTGCTGAAAAGCCTGCTATCATTTTCTGTGCTAATAGCAATTCCATTAATTATCTATGTCTTTTACAAAATATATTTATCTCTCTGTGTGATGTAAGTTTGGGTGGGGTATTTTCTTTGGTCCTGAAGTTTTAGAGTAATAACCACTTTGTTGTGGAGCTTGTAATGATATGTCTCAGCTGTCCTTTGCTCATTGTGAAATGCTTAGAATATTGCCTGTTCTTAACTTCTCAAATTTTACAATGGGGTGTTAAGGCATAAATAGCAAATTTTCTAGGAAAATTACAAATAACACATATCCAAATCTTTACAAGCACAAATATTCTGGGAAAAGATAACTTATTCTTGTGATATGTCTATTATCAAGACACAGAATAATCGTTTTATTATTTTAATATGTCACAGAAGTGTTGACTTAGGAGAGAATTTGTAGTCTATTTAATTTACTTAATCTTTTTTCCTCTTTCTTAGTGACACAAAAATGATTTTTTTCATAGTTTACTTTTAGAGTATTTTTCAGGTTGCCTGGCAAGAAGCACGCAGGGATGTGTGACCCTCTTCTAACAGATTCTATGTACTCTACTTCTCCAGGTTTTCATATCTAAGCAGTGGCCCTTCCTACTAGCTTCTATAAACTGACATCCAAGCTTAAATGCCTTTGTGCTGTAGCAAAATTGGAAAAGGACAAAGGAAAAGAAAGTGAGACTAGAAAATTATTCAAGTGGTGCAAAAGAATTCTGAGTGTTCATAAAAGTAGGACAAAAAGGAAAATGTTGCTCATTTGACTTACATTTTCTTCAGCTGTTAAAAGAGTGAAGTATAAAATCACATGCTCTTTTCTGGTTGGGTGTACATTATATTTGCATGTACACATGTAAAATTTTCTACTGAAACTCCCTAATAGGGCTGGAAATGGAAATGTTGTTCAGTATAGAACACTTAGTTAAATGTATTTTAGGCTCTGAATTCAATCCTATGCAAAGCCAACAAGTAAAAGTAATAGAATCCCTAAGAAAAAGTTTTATCAAAGTATAAGCATTATTTGTAAAACTATAGTTCTATTACTAGCATCTAACTGTAGATTTTAATGATTATTAAAATAAAGAAGTTTTTCTGCATTAAATTCTCCTAATCTATGTCATACTATTTTACATTAGATTTGACATTCTCCCTTAATTATTTTGTTGCTAATTTTCTGAGAAACATTGACTATAAAGATTAATTTAATTTCACACTCTTTCCTATACTCTAGTTTCCTTGTTCAGACATTCTGTCTCTACAAGCATGGAGACATAATTCTCCTATCCTTTACTCTGGTATGAATTTTTCCATTAAGTAGATATGCAGCAGCCAGTAGAATGGGTTGGAAATGCCATTTTCCAAATTGTAACTAAGTCTTGAGGCCTCCTTTTTCATTTCACTAGTGCATATTTGCAGAACATGACATTTACATCGAGCTCATCTTCATTCTTTTTAGTTCCCCTTCCTTTCCTCACCTTCTTCCTTCACTCTGTCTCCAGATGCCCTTTCCCCATTTTCTCTCCTTTTGTAATTATATTTTATTCATATATATCCGCTATATATGTTTACATTCCTCTTATGGAAGAAGTACATGTGCATGATACATCTTGATTCATTTTTGGTCTCATTTTCCTCACTACCTATCTACTTACTGCTCCTATCTCTGGATCTCCTCTCCCTATTCCATTATCATCTTCATCTTCCTTCTTGCCTATTACAGGTCTGTCTCTACACTTCCTTCTATCAATACTTCATTTTGATCCTTATTTATATTCCCTTTAACCAATGAGAGATGCCATGTAGTATCTTAGCTCAACTAATTGATTTACTTAACAATGTATTTTCCAAGTTTTACCAGTTTTCCTATAGATGTCCTTAAGGCATCCTTCTTTATAGCCGAAAAGTATTCTATTATATATACATGGTACCTTTTCTTTGTCTACTCCTCTGTTTCTCTAGAGGCAGGTTTCTTCCAAGCTTAGCTGTTATGCTTTGTGCTGCTATATACCATAATGTGTGCATGTTGCTGAAATATGATGTCATTGCCATTTTTGGAAAGATAACTAGTTCAGTCAAACAGAATTTTTATTTTTAGTACTTTCAGAAATGTGAATAGGCTTGTAAATTAATTTTCATAATTTTGATTTTATTTTCATTTTTATTATAAGTTCTATGATGCTAGCTCTTTAGTGATAACTGAAAATTAATGGTAGTTGATGTAGGTTTTTAATATAATTATTTGTAATAGGATTTTTACTAGTAAGTAAATATGACAAAATTTGACTAAGCTAGCTATCATTTTGAAAATAGACTAATAGAAAGGAGATTCTGTGGGCGATTTTGGTGCAGGCATGGACGTGCTTCCAGTTCTGTAGGAAGTTTGCGTGGCTCCCATTTGCTCTCCAACCCTGCAGAGAAGAGTAAAATCAGTGACACTTGGCTCTTGTGTGACGGAGCTAGATGAAATGTCCCCCTAGTGTGGACCTCAGTGCTGTCCCAGATTTTGTGATGGTGCCTCAGCTTCTCTTGCGGTTATGAGTTTCGTTGTCCTTCAGCTATTTTTCACTTTTCCAATTTCTTTGTAATATTTCTGACTTTACTTGTTCAACCCAGAGCTAGGAAAAGCTTGACAGGTTCTGCTGACTCCCACTGTACTTGTGGGGATTCACTCCAATCACAGCAGGAAGCCAAATGTAAAGACTGCAAATCCATCCAAACAGAATAGTTCACAGCACTTAGTGACTAGACAGAAAATAATGAATTTTGCCCCTCTTTGGACAAGCTAAAAAATGCAAGTAAACAGAAGAAAAGAGGAATGTCTCCAGGCTATTCATGACAGAAAGATTTAAGCTCATAGAATAAAGTGATACCATAATGGTTTACTGTCAGTCTGTATTGAAACATATTTTAGAAATATCAGTAAATGTAACCACACCAATTCATCCTTTTTTGTATTACTTAAGTGTAACAGGCCCATCTTTTTTGAAATATCTTAAATTACTTTTTTTTCAGTGATTCAAAATATAGTTAAGGGCCTGGGATTTAGTTCAGTGGTTCTGGCACCTACCTTACAAGTGCAAGGTCCCAGGTTAGATTCCCAATAACCACATACAACAATGTCAGATATGGAGACTCACGCCCAACCACAATCAGAACCACATACCACAGTGCTGGTTGTGGTGGTTCATACCTGTGATCCCAGTACTTGAGAGGCTGAAGCAGGAGGATTGCTATGAGTTCAAGCCTGAGCTTGGGGCCAACCTAAACCACAAAAAACCACAACCTGAACCAAAAAGTGAGACCTTGTTTCAAAAAATGCATATATGGTTAAGTAAAACCTGTTTATGTTGCTGAGAAATAAAAATTGGAACTGAATATAAAATATTGCATATTATATACTTCAATGTTATTAGTTTGTTCTGATATTAATTGGAAAACTGCACAGATTAAACTAACATAGTATTACACTATGCTTAGAGTTAACATGCAGGAAATGTTCACCATGGTTTGATGAAATAATTATAGTTTTTATATTTCATTTATAATTATGTGGTAAAAAGAAATAACACCTTAGTTATGCTGTTTGGAAATTGTGCAATATTAGTATTTGCATTTCAGAGAGAAATTTCAGTAAAATTGCCAAATTTAATTGAGACCTCATCAGTCAATATTTACAAAATTCTCAGATTTGTTATTATCATTATCTTTCCAAGTTACTCAAAATTGAAATAAAGATACCCAGTATATTTGATGTTATTGTTAGCTGATTTTAAAAAGTTCTATATCCATTTGTGTGTTATGATTATAGTAGTATTATTAAAATCCAAGTCAGATTTTTAAAATTTAATTTAATCAAGCTTAGCAACTGCATGCACCATATTAGTAAGAAGAATGGACATGTTAATGAGAATGTTTCCAACAGTCTATTATTATTCACATATTTGTTAATAACAGTGGAACTGAGGTTAATCTTACATATTCTCTAAAAGACCTAAACGTTAAAACAGAAACATTAAGTCTGCTGCAAAACAGGTTAGGTGGAACTCTTGAAGGCATAGTCTTAGGGAAAGACTTTGTGAACAAAATCTCGATAACATGAGCACTAGCAAAAGGAATCAACAAATGAGACCTCATCATATTATAAAGCTCCTGCATAGCAAAGGAAACCACTAACAGAGTGAAAATACAACCAACTATATGGGAAAAAATTTTACCAGCTATTCCTCAGACAAAGGGCTGCTATCTAGAACATATAAGGAGATATTTAAAAAAAAAGCACTACACCTCAAATTAAAGACCTATTTAAAAAATAAGCATCTAAAATAAATAGACACTTTTCAGAGGAAAAAGTAAAAGCAGTCAAGGAGCATATGAAGAAATGCTCAACATCGCTGGTCATTTGAGAGATGCAGATAAAAACAACACTGAGATTTCATCTGACTCCACAAAGAATGGCTGCTATTGTGAAATTAACTGGAAACAAATGCTACTGAAGTTGTGGGGAGGAAGGAACTCTTCTCCACTATTGCTGGGAATGTAGGCTCACGCAACTACTGTGGAGATCAGTGTGGAGATTTCTAAAAAATACTCGATTATAGGTCTTATCTGACCCTGTTATCCCTCTACTAGGGATGTAAATGAAAAAATTAAAAAATACGTGGAAGTGACTTATGTGTACCCACGTTCACACCAGCTCAGTTGTGATGGCTAAATCTTGGAATCAAACCCAATGCCCACCAACTGGAGACTGGATAAAGAAGATGAGCCTTTAGTAAAATGACATACTATTCTGCCAAAAAGAATGATAAGTTTGAGTTATTTACACTCAAGTAGATGTACCTTGATGGCATACTAATTAGTAAAATAAACAGGTCACAGATGTGCAAATACTGTAGATTTTCTCTGTTATGAGAATCCAAAGATGTAAATAAGTTCTAGAATATATGATAGATATTGTGAAATAGAAAACATTCAAAGGGGAAAGGGTATAGGGGTTAATAAGGAGGGGAAACACAAAATGTGATGGTTAAAAAAAAGGAAACAAAACTTATATATATAGGGGGCAGGAGGCTGTAGGGTGAGTAGAGGATGGGGAAAACATGAGAATTAAGTCATTTCATGTACTGGTACAAATTCTCAACAGTAAGTGTGATAGATAGATAGATAGATAGATAGATAGATATAGATATAGATAGATAGATATATAGATATAGATATATAATGTACCAATAAAAGATTCAATTAAAAATCAGTAACTAAAACTATCTGAAGAGTTGAATATGAGAGTTGTATATTAGTTTAAGTTAGTCTCTTAATTTAAATGTAAATTAAAATAGAAATTATTGCAAAGTGATCTCTTATTGAAAAAGTCTAATAAAATTATGATTATCTTATAAATTAATTTAAATCATCTGCAAACTTTTCAATATCTGTTTGTATGAGGCAATGAGACTAATCATTAGTTGTACAATAGCACCATTCGAAAGAAATGTGATTTTAACACCCTGAGTATAAGAAATTCAAGAGTGTAATAACATAAGACATATTGTTGAAGTTGTCTTTGTGTTATTATATTATGGAGGCATATTAATTGAATAATTTTGAAAAGCTCATATACAGTTTTCACTTGAAACTAAATTTTGATGAATCTTTAGTGAGATTTCTAATTTTTCTACCTCATTACATGCAGATCTCCATTCAATTACAATAATTTTCTGTAAAGAAATTGAAAAGAATTAGATAATAGAAAGATGAAAGTGGAGATTTATGTAGACAGATAAGTGATAGATAAACTCATTTAAAGGAAGATACAAGGGTAGAAAATCAAGATCAATAGCAGAATGAAATTATTTTTCTAAATAAGGACATTATTGTTTCATGTTAACTGCTGTCTGGAGTCTGAAATTCTAGCTTCTTCAATATTCCAAATAGGAGAATCTATGTGAATTTTTTCCCACTCATTTGAAAACCTCCATATAGCAAACATCTTTTGACAGAAATTATCTTGTTCTGAATTCCAAATATAGGAACAATTTGAGAAAAGCAATCAGCTTTAAATATATTGTATTTTGAAAATTATAATAAATTTTTCTTTGTCCATGAAAAATACTGATTACCTTGATATATTAAAGCAAGGTTGTATTTATTTGTGGTTATTTAAATTTATTTTAACAGATTCCAAAAGAGTAGAAAAAATATGTGCATTAAAGGGGTACAATGACATGTCTCAACACATGTACACACTGAACAATACTTATGTCAGGATAAATATATCTATTTCCTCAAGTATTGATCATTGATTTACATTAAAAACACTCAAAATCCATTATTCTAGCTTCACAAAACACTCAGCAAATAAGTACTGTCTATAGCACTTGTATTCCATGATAGCACATGAGAACTTCCGATTCTCACTGGATTGTAACATCATACAACTAACTGGATCAGCTTTACACAGAAGTTCTTCTCTGATGCTATCCGAGACTCGAGGGCATCAAATACCTGAGTTACTGAGTTGCTCTTGCGGAAAGAAAAGAAAGAAGGAATCCTCACTTACTGGACACAAATCTTTCAGAAAGCTCTGGATTGTCCCACCTAGGACTAAGAAGTACCTTCTTGTGCATTAACCATAAGACCCACCACATAGTGCTCCGAAGAGGAAACGGGTCTTTGTCCACAGTCACGGCTCCATCACGTGTTCAAGACTAAATAGTATTTGACTCAGCAAAATAATTTGTTTGACTAGATCCAGGTGGTAAAAGCCTTTTATATCTTTCTCATTTTGACTACAATTATGGGATATTTGGCAAGTTAGTTGCCTGAAAAGGAGTGTAAATGTGACAGATACGGAATCACTGTGCTATCTGAAATGTGGCAGTTTGCCCACAGGTAAACACAATTAAGGAATGAAAAATGCTTTCAATTATTGCAACTTGTTTTTATCAAGGTTAAGATTGATGCTTCAAAGATAAGCAGAAAATTTTGTTAGTACGTCAACACTCCTTTTCATAATGTGGCCCTTAGACTGACATTTTCCAATGTGATTAGGTTAAAACTTTTTTTAACATGGTGGAAACAATAGGCTGAATGTTACTTACAATTTTCTATAACTGAGCACTTCACAAGTAACTGACTTTAAAAATTCATTATTCTGCATCCTCAATCACTTACATGAAAGTACATTGTCATAACAAAGTAGGCATTCTTTCTTTCATTAAGATGTTAGGTATTCATTATGATGATGTTCATCATTGGGAAAAGAAGTTAAATTATCATACCACATGGTCCCAGTAGTCAATGTACTCTAATTCTA
>PVIR01003560.1:0-87607 GCA_004026965.1 Petromus typicus
AAAAAAAAAACATGGTTCTTGTGTATAACTTAAATCTGTGCTGATGAGATGTGTTGAGGCAAAAGGTTATATAATGTGATTATTAAAACTCAGAAATTTCCCTCAACACTATGACAGTCATCATCCAAAAAAAAGAAAAAAGAAAAAGAAGTAAGAAGGAGGAAGGAGAAGGGAAGGGGAAAAGGAGGGAAGAATGAAGAGAAGGAGAGAGGGAGGGAAGGAGGAAGATGTGAGGGAATGAGCTGGAGCTCTGTGATCCACCACAGTTAATAGGTCTCCTTCCTACTCAGCGGTACCACAGGTGGGGTTCTTGTCACAACTTGGGCCAACTTTTTCTCAGGAACCTATGGCCAGACTCCTAGGTCCAAGATTGGCCCTTTTCCTTCCCCACTCCATTCAGTAATGAGAAAATCCAATCTTCTCTTTCTTTGCTTACAGGAGGCTGCACTCCCTTCTCCGTGGGTTTGAAATTACACACAGCAGTGCCAAAGGTTAGGCATTACTAGAGGTTCCTCTCTCTCTCTCTCTCTCTCTCTCTCTCTCTCTCTCACTCTCTCTCTCTTTTCTATTGCAGTTCTGGGTGTTTTGTTGTTGTTTTTTTCTTCTTGTCAGCTCCCTCTCCCTCTTGTGGTATGTATTTGTGGCCTACAGCAATCACTTTAGACTTTTTAGACACGTCCGGATAGAGATAGATGACACAAATGATCTACTTATCTTCCTTTCCCATCACCAATAAAAGTGACAGCCCGCCTAATTAGGCCTAATAAAGCCTCCACAGAAAGAGTGGCTCAGCAGCGATCTAAAGAGAGATGGCATTGACCCGCCGATACAGGTGCTGCCTTAAGGCGTTGCTGTTATTACTTTATCTCCAACACACTGCATCTCTGCTCATGCCATATTCAAATGCAAGTAGCATGTTTTTCTCCTCAATTCTTAGATCAAGAACAAAAAAAAAAATCCCATCTAATCAAAAACGGCATTGACAATTTTTCAGCCCCACATTAAAAGCAAAGAGTCATTCAGAACAGTGCACTCCATATTCTATTTTATAATATCACTTTAAGCTATTGCTTTGAATCTCAGACATTTCTTTGTTAAGAAGGAGAATCAAAAATTCATCAGAAGAAGTTCTTTCTTCCTCCCTCTAGTTTTTTTTTTTCTTTTCTTCCAGGGCTAACATGGGGTTTGGAGCTGGAACCAACATTTGTAGAAGTTAGGGGTCCTTAAGCAATTATTAGCGATGAGAGTTTGACATTCTGGAAAGTTGTCAACAACTGACTTTAAACAAAGTGGAAGGGAAGAGAAATAAATGGTGCTCTCAGCAAAATTAATATACAGGATGGCAAATTAATGATGTCGTGTATTTTTTAAACAAGGGGAAGAATCTGAACTTCGCATGAAACAGCATTTTAAGTACATCTTTGCAAAAATTATCAGATTGTCAAAGGGCATCAAAGAGAACCGAGTCTGCAACTATTCATAATATTTCCACATATGCTAAATACAAAATTTATCTTACTTTATTCGACTGTTCTGCAGCAATTATTTAAAGCTATTAGGAAGGAGGAAACATTCTTGACTTGAAGTGCCAGGGCTGAAGTTCTATCACCTTTATTACAAGAGACATAACCCCCACCCCTGCCTGTATACACAAGCATACAACCACAGACACAACACTAATATGTTTCTCCACCACCTGCCATCAGCAAATGCTACTTAGCCCTGTGCATTCTCTCATTTTTTAAAACTCATTATTGCAAATAATCCATCCATCCAACAATCCATCCACCAACTGCAGTACTTATATGGTTTCTCAACTATTTCTTTTTCTTCTGCATCCAAAATCGAATCCAGAATCTTCTTCTTACTTTTGCCCACGGTGCACCTGCTAAAAATGCTCCTCCTCTCTGATGTTCCCCATTCCAAAGAGCAGATACAAATTTCCTGCTGAGAACTATGAATCCATCCCAGGTTCCCTTCCCTGTGCTCTCCTTTCCAAAACGGTAGAGATCTATGTCACAGGCAAGACCACCATCTATGGAGACCTGATGGATGTTACACATGGTATAACTACAACTTTAGCAGTATAGTAATTGTATGGAATAAGCATTATTTTTCTGTATGTTTTAACCAGTAAAGGAAATTTGAGAAGTAATTTGTGCAAGACCATGCAGGCAACAAGTGGCAAAATCAGAATTCATGCTATTACAGTAAAGTGGCAAACAAATGGAATAAACCAAGAATTAGTGGCCAAAGTGTCTCATTTCATTGTGGGCATCTTTATAACCATGTCCTCTAATAAAAGAATGGGCTCTTAGCTGAGTTTTTCATCTCTGGTTTTCACTGAAACCTATCATAGCATAAAACCAATCCTCATTTCCTCCCACAAAGAATATCTAACTCTGTCCCCATCTGCTGCATGACTAACAAGTCTCCTATAAGCATAGTGACACTAGGAGGCTTACACTTGCTGGTCATGGTTTCCTACTCTGAAAAGGATTTATGATATTCATGAGGTCAGGCAGGTGCCTTCTCAGGAGCAGAAAAGAGGCAAGGAGAAAAGTTTTGGCAACACTAACCCTTCTCTCTAAATGTTTTCATCACCAAGATTCCATTTCCCTCCCTGTGGAAAGACTTCATTAATTCTACCTTAACTTCCACTGATCTAGAACAACACATTCTCATAGACTCTGCCTCTTCCTCTCCTGTCTCCCTCAGCTAACACAGCCCTGCTGGCTCGAATATATGAGTTCCCATTTCTATTACTCACAGATCTGTATATTTGTCCCCTCTGCCTGTCATGCACTTTCCCCATTAAAAGGCAAGCTCCTTAGCAGCAGACAACTCACCTCCATTTCCTTCCCTGTCATGGAGCTCAAACCCAAGGAAGCAGATGCGGGCATAGGATTGGTGCTATCATGAGAGGGATGTTTCATCTATGCCATGGACTCATTCTCACCCTGGAGAAAGACACCCAGACAGACACAAGGTGGTTCCAGAACCCATTCGGGTGGCTCACTGTGTCAGCCTCACTAGGGAAGACGCCCTTCTAGGAGAATCACCAGGAAGGAAAGTGCCCATGATATTGGCCCATTTGTGCCAAAAGCCTTTTGAATATGCAGCCCGAGGAATCTGAGGCTCGGGACATTATGCCCTTCACATTCCACACTCAGTGGGTGTACTCAGCCTCAGAACCAGAAACATTGGGAGTCAGGTGCCCAGTGTAGCCATGGGGGGGTTTCTTAATCCCAAGACACAGTTTCTCATCCATAAAACAGACACTGCAACATACAGCTGCAAGACTGATTTAATTAAAATTAAATGTTTAAAAAGTCATTTTAATGAGAGAAGCCAGACACAAGAAGGGATCTAAATGGTTCCATTTACATGCATTTCAGTAACGGCAGACTGAAATTGTGTCCAACTAAGTCAGACCTGAGATTACTTCTAGGCAGAGTTCAGGGACTGACTATAAAAAGACACAAGAGAATTCTGTGGCCTGATAGATATTTTCTATATCTTAACAGGAGTGTTGACTATATAACTGCGAAAATTCACCAAATTGTACAATTATTATTTGTGTGCTAAATGAATATAAACTACACTTTGAGTAAGAAAGAGAAGTTGGGGGTAGTAGTGCATGCCTATAATTTAAGCACTGAGAGCTGAACCAGAACTATCACGAGTTCAAGCCTAGCCTGGACAACTTGGTGACACAGAAAGACTCTATCACAAAACAAAATAAAAATTTAAAAGGGCTAGTATCACAGTTCAGCATGAAGCTTCTGTGTTCAAGAGCCAGTTTTACACACAAAAGAGAGACAGAGAACATAAAGTGAGATAAATTATATAAAATTTTAGCACACCACTGAGCCAGCAATAGGTACCCAATTCAGCCCCCCAGTAAAAATTTAGCAAGTGCCAGATACTGTAGTAATGGAAATAATGTGGTAGAAATAATTATTATCACATATGCAGGACCCATAATTTCTTATTGTTTAATATTCTGACTGAGCACAGGCTGCAGACAAATGACAGAAAGCTCTGAGTGTGGGGTCAGGATGGATAAGGAGTTAGGGCACTGAGGCACTTACTTCTCAGGCATATACTTCTTGTGGGTAAAGATCTGCCCCAGAAGGAGAGCCATAGGTTAAGAGCAAATCTACTGGCTTTCAAAGACGCAGGCTGGAGGTGGGCAAGACTCACTCCAGGATAGCTGCCTGCTCTGAGAAGGATACAACTAGGAGGAGATGGGGAAGGGGAACCACAGGAAGTCACTGGATCACAACTTGTGTAAGCAAGCAAGCAAGAGGAACCCGGAAGTACAGGTGTACAGAAAGACAACTAAGTGGTACAAGTGATGCAGTATGGCACTGAATGAGTGGCTGTTTGAGGGAGTGGCTGGTGAGAGGAAACCTCAGCACACTCCAATGAGTGCTAACCTAGCTACTGCACAGAGAGACAGCCTGAGCAAAAGCGAGACCCAAGGGTTTAGCCAGAGCTGAGGCAAGGGAATGGAAATTCCAATCATCTCTTCTATCTCAGCTGAGGTCGAGGAAACCTCACAATTCTTACACCTCCAGAATGACAGCCTCTTCTCTCCAGGAGGCAGCAGGCATCCTCCCTGAGAGTCATCTTGGGCCCAGGAAAATGGTGACCATGACTCAGAAAAGCTAAAGTCATGGATAGGGGAAACACCTCCATGCCAGCTCTGAGGAGACTAGACTTCAGGGTGAAAAAGTCTAAGCAGATGGTGCAGCAGAGTGAAAGCCAGCCTGCACTGGACACCGCCAGGCAGAGGGGAGAACCAGCATAAAAAGGGCAACAACCAAAAGACAAGGTTCAACACTGCAGGGAAAGAGTTCAGGTGAGGGGATCTGAGTTTGGGTACCTGCGCCCCTCATTTCTGCCGACCCTGTGCACCAAGTGTCCTCTGCTCTTCTCCAAGTCATCCAAAGTGAACACGGCGGTGTGCAGTCACTGCCCCACCACACCTCCAAGGGCACAGTCTGGCAATTAGGAAACTCTGGCCCACAATCCACATCAGCCGTGGGCTGTGCCGCTGAGATTCAGTGGATGCCCTGAGTTTTCTAGTGCACTTGTTATCGGATACCACAAGCCATGAGGTGGTAGTATGGTTCAGTCTTACCACTGGAAGACTCACCCAAGACTTTATCCACAACTGCATAGTGACAGAGCTAGTCTGACCTAAATGGCTTCTTCACTTGAAGATGGGTTGAGGCAAACACAGAAGTAAAAATAAAAAATCCCATTCATCCTTTTATCAGGAGGCTTACAACAGAAAAAGTCTAAGGGAAATAACTGTTCCAGTAAAATAACCACACAGAGAGGTGTACTGGACCTGACTTTTTCTTTTGTGTGTGTCTCTGTGTATAAGTGTGTATGAGTATTTCTTACTCCTTTGCTTTTCTAGGGTCTTCTTTTTTTTTCTGTCATGTTCTCTTACACTAAGATTTGCTTCACAGAGGTTTCTAATTTTGTTTCTTGTAGCTCATTAATTGGATTCAATTTTTCTGCATTTCTTCTCACTTCCCATTTATATTCCCTTCTTTTTTGTATCCCTCTCTTCTTATATCCTCTTGAATCTACGTTCTCTCCCCCTTTTTATTATGTATACATATTATCATGAATGCCTACTTCTTGTTTTGTCTTTTGCTTTTGTGTTTGTTTTTCCTAGCTTGTCCTGTATTATTACTTTCTCTTTCTTTTCCTGGGTTGGTAAAATAGTAAAGAACTTCAAAAGCAAGGTTTGAATAATTTGTTCATGTATGATCGCTTCTTGATGGTGATATTACTGGTAGTTACTCCTTCCTCACAAAGCAATGTCAAGTACTGAACCTGTGCTTTTATGCTCAGACACAACAACAGCCAAAAGCACATCACAAAGAGAAAGCCACTTCATAGAGAAAGCGCACAACCACGACAGAGAAACCCAGGCCAACTGATCTGGAAACTTCAATATAAAAACACAAGAATAATGAGAAATTGAGGGAAGAAGATGTATCCAAAAATCCATAATTCCTCAAAACCTGATAACACAGAAACTGAAATGGATGAAATTTCAAAAAATTTTAAAAGTTGATAGTTAAAATGATCAAAGAGATCAAACAGGATATAAACAAGCAGCTGAATGAGTCAATCATTAAAATAATGAACGAGGACAAAAAAATACCTCACTGAATTAAATAAGACAAAACAGAATATAAAGCACTACTTCAAGACAGAGATAGCGACGTTCTAGAAGAAAACCAAAGAGAAGTTTTAGAAATAAAACCTTCAATTACTCAAATAAAAAAATCTAGCTGAAGTCTGAACAGTAGGCTGGACGGACAAGAAGAAAGAATATCAGGACTTGAAGGCAAGGTTGATGTAGTAGAACATCCAGACAATAGTAAAGAAAAAACATTAGAAATCAAAAAAATGTTACTGAAAAACCCTTGAACAATTACAGAAAAAATGTAAGGCTCATTGACCTCAAGGTGGGTAAGGAAATATAGGCTAATGGCATGGAAGACCTATTGAATAAAATTATAGCAGAAATTTTCCCAAATCTAGGTAATCAGATGAACACACAGGTACTATCCTGGCAGCACTGAGATCTTCAATAGATATGACCAGAACAGAATCTCTCCATAATGTATCACAGTTAAATTGCCAAAAAATTCAGAGCAAAAAATAACGTTAAAATCATCATAGGAAATCATTTATAATGACAATCCCATAAGAATAACAATGAAAGAAATTCTGAGGGAAATGTAGAGCTATGCTTGTCTACATTAGTAAAAGGGTAACCCAAAACAACTTAATGATGAATCTAAAGTTCCTAAAATAACTAAAACAGAAACCCACACCAGTTCCACCTAAAAGAAAGAAATAATAAAGGTCACATTGGATGTTAATGAAATAGAGACCAAAAAAAACAAACAAACAAAAAAACAACCCAATAATGAATCAGGGGTGGTTCTTAAAAAGATAAATAAGAATGAGAAACTCTTAGGCACTGTTACCCAAAGAGAGAGGATGAAGACCCAAATTAATGAAACTGGAGACAAAAAGGCAAAATTACAACTGACACTAGTGAAATCCAGAAGATTATTAGATACCACATTAAAAACATACTCCAATAAATTGGAAAGTCTAGAAGAAATGGATAAACTTCTAGACACATGTAACCTACAAAAATTGGACCAATATATTAAAAAAACTTTAAACATATAGATAACAAGCAATGAGACTGAAATACTAATAAAGACTCTACCAACTAAGAAAAGCCCAGGACCTGATGGATTTGCTGCCGAATTTCACAAACTTTTATAGAAGAACTAATACTGATGTTCCTCAAAACTCTCCATAAATAAAAGCCAGTATTAACACCAAAACCAGATAAGGGAGAGAAAGAGAGAAAGAGAGACAGAGACAGAGACAGAGACAGAAACACACAGAGACAGAGACAGAGGTTCAGATGAACCTGGGTTTAAAAGGGTAGTGATAATGATATCTGTCACTGCGCTTGTTTTTTCATGCCATGCCAAATAGGACAATTTCTACCATAGCAAAAGCTGATTTATCTCATATTCTAACAGTAGGAATTTCTAGATTACTACGTTTTTGGATTTACCAGCATCAGTGCCTACAATGATAGTCTCATGCCCTAGGAAATTCTGCTGCATTTGATCCTGAAAAGTTTCCTACAGGATAAATTGATGCAAGCTTATTTTTCCTTGTGAACTGACAGTTCATTTTGCTATAAAATTAATAAAAAGCCCATTCCCTAATCATAATTTTATGAAGACATAATCCCAGATGGTTCAAATTTTCATCCTCTGTGGGTACTATTTTACATGACATTTTATTTGATCTTTCTTTGTTTGCAACTCTGATTTCTGTCTGCTAGATGATTCTGAGGAAGATGGTGTCTTGGGTACTTTTCTCATCGCTGGAACAAAATACCCAACATACACAAATGAATGGAAGAAAGGTTTTTTTCTGGCTCACAGACCATAGAGGCTTCAGTCCATAGTCAGCTGGCTCCAAGGCAAGGTACATAGCTGAGAGGCATGGCAAAGGAAAAACAGTCCATGGCAGGGTAAGCAGGGAAAAAACAGCCTTCCTTCTGCTTCCCCTTTTATTCCCTTTCCCATATAATTCTATGGATTGGTATCTCCCACACCCAAGATGAAACTTCCCTCTTCAGTAATTCTGTTACCCACAACTGAGTAAACTGATTTGTACATTAATGTAGTTTTCAAATACTCATAATCCAGAATCAGATACTCATGATCCAGCTACTTCCCTGAAGGCCCACCTATAAGTACATGAGGCACTAGGGGGACATCTTTGACAGATCTAAACCACAACAGATGGGAAACGAGATGAGTATATAGAATATGATGACTTTGTTTAATTTCCATTGCTGTTGCTGCTTCAGACGGTTTATTTTCAAAACATATCCTTGACCTGCTAATTAGATACTGGTGGCCTGCCCATTCCTTCTTGTAGCAGTTAATGGAAATGGGTTTTACCAAGAGCTTTCATTTTCCTGTTTCCACATAAACTTTCAGTATATTTTCTAGCATTTAACAAGTAAAGGGTAACAAGAAAGTAAGGGCTTTCCCCCCAAAAGAAGCATTAGCCACACAATAAAGGGGCCACCCTACATAACAGGCTGAGCCTGTTGTCCTTTCCTACACATTTACATCAGCCAATGTCCTGCACTCAAGAAATGCTCCACATTAGTGGTTGAGTAACAAAAATAGCAGACTTCATTACCAAAGCATCAAATACTAAAGTAGTAACCCCCATGTTGAACAACAGAGTCAGGACCTCTCCTGTGTCTACCAGAAGCTCTACATGAGTTTCGCGTTAGAATGTCAAGAGATAATTGCTTTTCTGCCGCCCATACTCTGCTATTGGTCTAGCATTTTTTCAGTGCTTGAGTGATCACATGACTGCTTTGTATGTCTATTTCCTGACTCCACAGTAAAGTTTTTCAGCTCACACATCACATAAGGAGTCTAATAAATTCATTGCTTTGCTAATTATAATAATAATGACCAATCACTTAACAGTTACTACATGCCAGGCACTACTCTAAGTTATTTTATACCTATCATCACCACTAGTAATAGTAATAGCAATACTTACTGGTATGGCACATACTACTTTTTTAGACTATTTAAAATTTTTTCTAAATTTAGTCTGATTATCTTAGCCAGAAGCAATTAGAAAGCTATTTTAGTATTTGGTTTTATTTCAAAATGTGTGGGTTCACTCTGAGTTTTGAAAATCCCTACCTCAACTCTTAAGAGAATCCTTCAGTCCTCTTGGAAGCTTACTTGCAAATGGGTGCTATTTCCCTATACTTATGGCTAGGGGAACTGTGACCTAGTCCACAATTAAGTCAGTTACACAATCAGTGTTCTTGAAGGATCATGCACAGTAGATGGTTCTGCTTACTTTTCTTCATTCTTCATTGCAATCTGCTGTAATTGGTAACTAGTTTTGTGTTTCCTTCCTCTTCTGAATACACCTATTTAGGTAACTGATCAGTAAAGAAATATCCTTGCTTAAATTGATGGCTCAGCATTATCCTCACAGAATCAACTGGTAATAAACTGAAAACTAAACCCTTTAACCTCCTAATGAAATTAAATAACCTGCTTCCTTCCTCCAGAGACCTACACTTTTGCTTCCAAGAAAGAAGCATGTCCCCCTCTCCAGAAATGACATTTATCATCATCCTTCTAGTTACAGAGATAATGAAAGCTATTATAAGAAAACAAACTAAAACTAAAATGCCCTCCTCATAAAGAGGCCCAAGCCACTCCACAATAAGGTTGCATCTTCTCATGCCTAAAGGCCATGTGCTTATTCACCCCAAATTCCAGAGCCAGAAGTGAGTTCCACTGTAAACTGGGAAGGTTTAACCTCAGGGTTTAACTCACTGAGTGACTGCTCACTGTTCACGAAGAACATCTTACCCATCGCAACGAGCAGGTTACACCCAGCCTACCAAGCTCCCTCTTTTCAACACTGACATCATTTCTTGCCATGAGGAAAAAAATTGCTTTTTCAATATTGATTTTCTCAGTCACTGCCAAGACCAGCCAGTCAGCCTGCACCCCATTTGTCGCTGGCGTCTTACACAGACTGTGAAGTCTGCTGTTTGCCAGGAAGCTTTCCTGGTCAGAAGCAAAGTCGAAGTGGCTCTCTTTAGCTGAAGATCCAGCTATCAAGCTAGGAATACAGGCTTTCATTTGGAACCTCCAGGGCTTCATTTTTAATGACTTCTCTGCTCCCTGCTTTCTGAGTTCTCATGCATTACTGTAAGGCTGCTGATCCAGTTCTGTTCCATGGACCAAATTATAATAATAATCACGACCATTCACTTAACTGTTACTATGTGCCAGGCACTATTCTAAGTTATTTTACACCTAGCATTACTACTAGTAATAGTAATAGCAACACTTTCTGATATGGCACATATTACTTTTTTAGAATGTTTAAAAATTTTCCAAATTTAGGGTCAGGGATTTAGCTCAGTGCTTCCAGCGCCTGTCTTACAAGTGCAAGAGCTCAAGTTCGATCCCCGGTAACCACATACAGCAATACTGAGCATGGAGACTCACATTCACCAGCAATCAGTATTACATACCACAGTGCCAGGCATGGTGGCTCACACCTATAATCCCAGCGCTTGGGAGGCAGGGGCAGGAGGATTGCTGTAAGTTTTGAAAATCCATCTCAAACTAAAAAAAAAAAAAAAAAACCTGTGCTATAAAGTGAAAAATCTGGAATGAAATACAGTACAATGGAATAAAAAAAAGACTTTAAATTTTTTTTCCAAATTTAGTCCTAACAGTAACTCTAGAAGAAAGGTATGACTATTATCCGTTTTGAGAATGAGGAGACTCAGCATGGATAGTAATGTATCTAAGGACACATCTCATAAGAAATGCAGGCTGCATAGCTGTAGTCCCTGCTGTCCATACATGCTGCTGCCAGGGAAAAGCAACCCCAGAACAGACAATCACAACACCCTTTCAAGAGGGACTTCAAAGGATCTTGTGAGACCCAGGTCACCTTCTCAGAGAATGTGAGTACTGCCTTCTATCTTAAAGGGCCAGGAAGAATAAGCCAGGGAAGAAAGAAAAGGAAAGGCTTTCCAACACAACATATTAGTCACCTGGCCTTCGCTGGTCCAAAATACCCAACACTCACAACCTAAAGGAGAAGAGACTCATGGCTTAGAGGGCTTAGTCCACAGTTAATGATTTCCAGCAGAAATGACAAGGCAGAAGGACATGAAGAAGGAAAACTGCTCAACCTATGGTGGCCAGGAAACACAGAGAGAAAGGAGAGGACTTCCAGGTCCCATCATAGAGATCTGCTACTAACCAGGCCCCACCTACAAGCAGCATATATTCAGCAACTCATCCTGAGGACTATAGTAGCCCCATGAACCAATCCTAACACACAAGAATTCCTAACACGTGAGACTCTGGGCAGAAACTTCAAGCTAAAGTAATGAAAAATAACGCAGACACAGCTGAGGTTGGGGGGACATGGCACAGTGTGCAGAGAACAGTTTACCTGGCAGCATTATGTAGAGAAAACGAAGTATACAAAAGGTAATAGTGAAGGAGACCAGAAGTTGTCCACAGCATACCTGACTGTTCTAAAGAGTGAATGACCTCTTTTTATTTTTTTTGAGACAGGGTCTCACTTTGTGGTTCAGGAGGGCCCTGAGCTCAGCCTCAACTCACATCACAGCAATCCTCCTGCCTCTGCCTCCCAAGTGCTGAGATTACAGGCATGAGCCAGCATGCCCGGCACTATGGTATGTGGTACTGGTTGCTGCTGGGCGTGAGTCTCCATGCCCAGTATTGTATGTGGTTACCTGGGGATTGAACCCTGGTCCTTGCACTTGCAAGACAGGCACCAGAACCACTGAGCTAAATCCCCGGCCTGTGAGTGACGTCTTGTAACATCTGTGTGGCATGAGGCCACATCTGGTATGACACCGTATCTGGTTCATGAGAGAGGCTCAGAAAGAATTTTGTTTTAGTTTGGCTTTGAATGAGCTAATTAGTGGTTCAGATCTACAATTTAGGCTCAAGCATGAACAATTTTCATTTGATATTTTACAAAATGACCCATTATCCTACCACGTCTTCATGAAAGCCTACGCCACTTCAACACTTTGTCAAGGTCTTTTACACTGTAAACTGCTATAATAAAAATAGTGGTCTCAGTGACTCTTCTGATGATAGCCCACTGAACAAGAGTTTGAGAGTCACCACCTCAGGATTTAGAGACACAGAAACTACTCCTAACGAGCTTTATAACCATAAGGACATAGGTTGGGGTAATATGAAACAGAAGTAACTCAAAAATATTCCCACAGATTCCCTAAGGGAGAAAAGGAGAAATTAACCCAAGGTGACATGGCTCAGCAGTGCTATAGTTCAGACCGGGATGTGTGACTCTTAATTCCTAGTTCTTTTCATTATCCCATGCTGCCAACGTATTTGATGTAAAACTACTCTTTTAGAACTTGAAGTTTAATGGTCTATAAGCCAAGGATGAGCAAATAATGCTGACACAGCAAATAAGCCTCAGAAATTTTGATGGTTTGTCCTGATCTGCCACTGGCTGGCTCACTGGGAGGTCACTTAATTGTTTTGAATCTCACTTTCCTGTTCATTAAGGCAATGAAATCAGTGTCCGTGAAGTTCAGCCATCCCTTCTCTATCGTTGCTTCGCCTCATCTAGAAATTGGTTCAGAGCATGCCTGTCACACTACTTCTCTCCAACTCAACCTAGAACCTCATCTTTCCTTTCATAAATTCCTCAGGTGCTAAACTCATGGCCACTGCCTGCCGTGATCCAAAGTGGCCCCACCAATTCTTATCTCTGTGACCTGGGTCTAATCACTTAATCTCTCTAAGGTTAGGAAATCAAATCAATTTCCTCAAGTATAAAATGGAGCTATTGATGGTTCTCATCTCTTGATTAATTTGAGATTTAAATGATATAACCAAAGTAAAGCACATAAGCATTCATTCAACAAATATTTACTCTGCATTTATTATTCACCAGGCAGCATTCTCAGTACTTTACATCCTTAGCAATGAACCAAAAGAAATGTGAGCTCTTGTTCTCCACAAGAAAGAGGCACTCCCCATCAGGGAGTTGTTCTGCATCTCCTCCCTTCCTTTGGGATGCCAGCGACAAGGCCATTTACTTTGAGCTCAACAGAGCATATCTCTTTGGATTTGAACTTGCAGAAGTTGAGTACAACAACGCAGATAAAATTCCTGCAAAAACCAGTAAGACAGTACAAGTGGGGGAATGAAGGACGAATTGAAATCTTCTCAGGAAGACAAGATACTATCTTCTAAAGTATTTACACCATCTAGTAAAGAATTTGACTCTGTTCTGTCCTAGAAAAGTATTTGAATCTCTAGGATCCTGGATTTGCAAATTTGTTGAAAATGAAGTCTTTCTCAACTGTTTCCTTAACCCTCTCCAATTCTGTCACCTCCCACTTGCCTCTTCCCATTCTTTGCTGGCTTAATAATCTTCTCATCACTCTCAGAAGGTTGTGAGTTTCTGTAGGGCCATGCCTGTGTCCAATTCATATTGTCATGATGTCACTCTTCCAGGACCACAGCCCTGTGCCTGGTCCAGAGCTGCCCCACAAAAGGATTATCAGTGACTGCTTAAAGAGTTACCAGGAGACACAGAAGGACCAGGCCCAAGAGGGAATGACATCATGGGTGCCCTCTCTTCTGCCTTGCCTACTCTGTTTTTCTTTGAAGCCCACCAGTATGCTTTATAAGTAAATAGAAAATGCTAACCTTAGCATATTCGAGAGAGTGTTTTAGCATGCAGCAATTAGGTTATCTCTTGGTTATTTATTTCTTTGGCTTGTTATTAGCTCTGTGCAGGATATTATTCTAATTATGTCAGCCCAATCAGCAGTATTGCATGTCCAGGCTCATTTCCATTAGTTTGAGCTTTGTCTTTCACACTGTGATACTAATCCAATGAGACATCAAACATTTAAATCGACCCTGGATGCCGAGGTCAGGCAGTTTTGCCCTTCCACTCTATTAGCACTCGGGTGTAATTGTGTCTGTCATCCCCACATGACAAATGGTATCAGGGCGACCATCAGAGCACAAATGAGCAATGTGCTAATATATTATTTTGTTCTATAATATCAATATGTGTTTATTCAGTGCTTATGTTAGGCAACTTGAAACAGTCACTTTAATACAGTCATCTAAACTGCTGTACTCCCATCAGAGCACTGCTTTGGAACAGTTTACAGACTCTCTCTGAAATTTTGGCCAAAGAAAATAAAAATGAAAACATCTGCTGAGAAAGGGAATCATGGAATTTTCAAAATTTAGAGCTTGTGATAACAGAAGCAAGAACTCAGAAATCACAAAAACAAAAGGTAGAATGCAACTTTAGCAAGCTCCTCTGTACTTTGCAGAATACTTTTCATTCCTTTTCACTTGTTCTTTTTGTACTGGGACTAAAGCCAGGGCACAGACTTGCATCCATGGACCTTTCTTGTACTTTCTTTTAAAAACAGGGTCTCTCTAAGTTACTAAATTGCCCAGGTTGGGTCATATGTGATTACTGCCTCAGCCTCCCACAGTGCTGGTATTACAGGTACACACTACTAACACCACTTACGCCACCCCGCTTCTCTAATCTCTTGTAAACAGTTTAAATGTTAATGTGCAGCCAGCCTATCACATTTAAACAAAAATAAACTTGATCTAGAGTTAGCTGGAGTTGCTTATCATTACTCTAGGTTTGAACTTTTTTTTTTTTTAGAGCAAACACATATTTTTTTCTCAATTTGTATCCTTAGCTTTGTTTCCATAATAGGGTAGATACCTGACAATAAATTTGACTCGAGGTACCATCAAAACTAACAAATAAATGAACAAATAATAATCCTCCAAATTGGAAAACCACCATGGGCCGGGGAGTTAGCTCAGTGGTTCCGGTGCCTGTCTCGCAAGCGCAAGGGCCCGGGTTCGATTCCCCGGTAACCACATAACAATACTGGGTGTGGAGACCCACACCCAGCAGCAACCAGTACCACATACCACAGTGCCGGGAGTGGTGGCTCACGCCTGTAATCCCAGCACTCGGGAGGCAGAGGCAGGAGGATTGTGATGTGAGTTGGAGGCTGAGCTCGGGGCCAGCCTGAACCACAAAAGCGAGACCCTGTCTCCAAAAACCTAAAAAAAAAAAAAAAAAAACCACCATGACTACTGCCATATGATTAAAACTCATTCTAAAACTTAAATTTGCATATTAGTATGACAGTATTACCTGTAGTTCCTTATTTCACATTTTAACATCTAAAACATAACTGGGAAGGTGGTGTAGGGAGATACCCAGCCTTATGTGATGTGCTCTAATCTGCAGGCACTGTGGATTCTAGGAGGGGTTCTGTTCTGGGTTTCATGGCCTATTCAGTAGCACCAGCTTCTGTTAATTCTAAAACCTCTGGCATGGAGAAATTGATATTCTAGCTCAAGATCTCACATTGTGCCAAGGATAAAGCCAAAATGAGAGCCTGGGTTATTGCTTTCCTGCATGGTTGTGATGCGCTCCAAAGCCTCAAGCTTCCTGCCTATACTCTTAAGTAGCCTGGTGTCTGGGTCACCTCTATGATGGTATCGTCCTGATGCAGGTTCTACATCACTCTTGGCTTCTGGAGGGCTTGGCACTCTGCCCAGGTGGACTGCTCTATCTTCTCCAAACCATAAACTTCTTCAACTAATGCTTGCATATGCAAAGATATGCACTGAAAGAAAGGAGGAGGATAAATCACTGCTGACCTCTGCCATTGGGTTCAATGAATTAAACCAACGTGAGCTAATTGAAAAATTACTCTTTATAAATATAGATAAACTTTAGAAGACACAATTAAGTACTTTTTAATAGCTTTTTTAAACTCACCTATGTTTCTAATGACCCTTAGATGTATTTTTGTTCTATTGATTTTACTGCTCTAAATGCAGACATATCTTTTAATTTACTTTTACCTAAGAACTTCTTGCTTTCTTTTAGGTCTTATTTTACATCCTTGTAATATAGACATCATCAGAAGTTAGTGCTTCCATGGTTTAACTCATAGAGTTCTGATAACTGATTCTAACATGGTAAGAAGTAGAACTTCTAAATTTGATCAAGTGGACCAAGAAGCCAAAACTAACTCCTAAAAAAGAATTTGATGCTATAACTTTTACATTCAGGAAACAGAGAGAGGCTTGCTCTACTTTAGGAATAGATTCACATTTTGTGTTAAATATCATCAGCTCTGCATTTTGAAAGCAGTACAATGGCCTTGTTCTCAAAGACTGAAGTTCAGCAGAAATACAGGTAGAGATAAGAGACCAACTCCAAGGCAGAAGACTGGTCCCCTGAGATGTGGACACAAACCCTCTGAGTTCACAGCACATTGCAAAGGAAGGTCAAAGGAACAATAAATAAGCCACTGGAGTAGAGCAAGGGTTGCAATCTTTTAAAAGGGGTGCACTGGAGAACTGACCTCTATCCTTCTGGCCTGCTGTTTCCTTGCTGGCCACATATTTACAGACAGAAAAGGCCAAATTCCATCTCTAAGTCCCCGAGTGGAAAAGACTGCTGGACTGGTGGCCCAGCCACCAGTGTGCATGATAAAAAGCTGTGGATTAAACTCTACCTCAGATAAGGACTTAACAGGCCCAGAACCCTTTGATCAAAAGTGTGGGACCCATTAGATATCTCCCAATACAATCTGACGACATGGAAAGAATAGATAAAATAAAATGACAACGCTATAAGAATCAGAAAACAGCTGAAAAAACACCAGAGAAATCCAGGTTAATGTCCTAGATTTCTTGCCCTCCTATCTTAAAATAATAATAACAAAGCCTATAGGAAATGTTAAACATATTTTCTGATTTGGGTGAGGGGCATTGAATCATAGCAGATTTTAAAAAAGAAGAAAAAGAAAAGGCACATTCAGTGCAATATGCAGAAGCTGCCATTTATTTCTGCACTCCTTCCATTTATAAAAGATGTGTTTCAGCCTCTGGCTGAGTGTACATAATAATTAGTACTAATGAATATAAATGTTACTCACAACTCAACCTGTTTACAAAATCCCTGTGTCATTCTGGGAAGAACTGAGCCTGAGAATGAGATATATGCTGTGATCTTGAAGCTGACAATGACCCAGAGGTCACTGAAACTGAGGATAATTAAATCAATCAGCAATTATCAAGGCAAAGGAGAGGCAAACTCATAGAATTTTTAAATATATACTTTATTTTAAAAATTATTGCCTCTTGTCTGCTTGCTTTCTATGGACTATTTCTCCTCTGCAATGCTGCTCGGCGTTGCCACCCTGCCTTGGAGCCAACTGACAATGAACTGGAAACTCTACAAACTGACTTTTAGGAAGATGGTGAAGTGGCAAACAGTAAAGACACAGCCTCTCAGAGATTAGGTGTCCAGATGCTGGAATATAGCAACAGATGGAAGAGAAGAAGGAAAGAAATGGGTCCCCAGACTAGTAAGGTTCTGAAGTGGGAAAGGAAGCCTACAAGGAGAATGAAGAGAGATTTCAACAGAGAAGAAAGAGGTGATAAGTGACAGTTTGTCCCTGAGCCTCACTTACTACAGGGAAGAGTGCCTCAAACTTTACAGATACACTCTGACAACTAGAAGCCCAGAGTCCTCCGTGAAGAAACACACCCATGGAACAGAGCACTGGATGGAGCAGCCTGCCATGGCAGGTGAATAATTTGGGTTCAGATGTCTCCCAGGAGAGGGAGATTGGCAAGTAATCATCTTCTAACGTTGAACTTCAGGCTTCTAGAGAAAGAAGAGCAAGTCAAGCCCAAAGCTCATATGAGGGAGGATATTATAAAGATCAGAGCAGAAATTAGTACAATGGAAACTAAGGAAACAATACAAAGAATTAATTAATTACAGAGTGATTTCAGAGATTAAATAAACTGACAAATCCTTAGCCGGTCTTATTTAAAAAAAGGGGAGCGGATAAAAAGACTCAATTAGGCAATTAGGAATTAAAACAGTGAAATAACAATACATTCTGCAGAAATCCACATAATCACTAATACCTATTTCAAGAACTTGTATTCTAATAAAGTGGAAAACACAGAAGAAATGGAGATTTCTAGATACATATGAATCACCAAAGCCAAATCAAGAAGATAAAAAATTCTAAATAAATCAATATCAATCAATGAAATTGAAGATATAACTAAAAACCTACCAATAAAAGTTCATACTCTGATGGATTCACTGCTGAGTTCTGTAAGAAATTTAGAGAATGTCTTATACTGTTACTTTTCAAACTCTTTAATGAAATCGAAAGGGAAGGAATACACTCAAATTCACTCCTGGAAACTCTGATATCAAAACCAGAGAAGGATCCAACCAAAAAGAGGGAACGACAGGACCTTTTTCCTAATGAACAGAGACACAGAAATCCCCAATAAGATACTGGCAAAGAGAATGTAGCAAATCATCAAGTAAACTATATACCATAACCAAGTAGAATTCATCCTAGGGATGTAGAGATGCTTCAACACACACAAATCAATAAATGTGATACATCATATTAACAGAGTCATAGACAAAACCCCTATGATCATCTCAATAGATCTAGAAAAAGTTTTACAAAGCCCAACACTTTTCATGAAAAAAAAGCCTACAGAAATTTGAAATAGATTGTCTTTATTTCAATCTGATAAAAGCCATCAATAACAAACCAAAAGCCAACCTCATACTAAGTGAACAAAAACTGAAAGATTTCACTCTAAAATCAGGAACAATATAAAGATATCCACTGTCATCACTCTTATTCAAAACAGTCCTGGAGTGCCAGGGATTTAGCTCAGTGGTTCCAGTGTCTGCCTGGCAAACACAAGATCTTGAGTTCCATCCCCAGTATCCCCACATAGCACAATGCCCAGCATAATGGCTCACACCTATAATCCAGCACTTTGGAGGCAAAGGCCAGAGGACTGCTGTGGGCTTCAGGACAGCCTGGGCTACATAGTGAGTTCAGGGCCCACCTGAACTACAAAGCGAGACCCTGTCTCCACCACATTAAATACAGTAAACAAAACAAAGTATTTCTGGAAATATCAGCCCAAGTAATTAGACAAGATAAAGAAATAAAAGGAATAAAGATAGGAAACAAAGAAGTTAAATTATCATTATTTGTGGATGATATGATACTCTATATAGAAGATTCCAAAACTTCACCAAAAGACAACTAGACTTCATAACCAAATTCAATAGTGCAGCAGAATACAAAGTCAATACTCAAAAATGAATCACAAATAAAAAATTCACTGAGTGAAATTAGGAAAACAGTACCTTTGACAATTTCATCCCCCAAAATGAAATACTTAGGAAGCAATCTAATTAAGGAAATAAAAGACCTCCACATTGAAAACTGCAATATTCTGAAAGAGGAGATCAAAGAAGATATCAGAAAATGGAAAGCTATCCCTTATTCTTGGGTAGGCAGATGCAATATACTGAAAATAGCCATTCTTCCAAAATTATTATACAGATTGATGCAATCTTGATCAAAATTCCAATAGAACATCTCACAGTATGAAAGAAAACAATCCTAAAACCGATTTAGAACCAGAAGAGACCTAGAATAGCAAAAGCAATTTTGGACAACAAATTAAAGGTAGGGGGCATCATAATCTCTGATTTGAAATTATACTACAAAGCTACTGTGATGAAGACAGCATGATGGTGGCAAAACAAAACAAACAAAAACCAGACTGAGGATCAGTGCAACAGATTAGAAGATGCAGAAACAATTCCAAACATGCTCATCCAGTTATCTTTGATAAACGAGCCAAACACCTTCACTGGAAGAAAACCCACCTCTTTAACCAAAGGGTGATAGAAAAACTGGCTTTCTACTTGCCAAAGTTTAAAATTGACTCATCTTTCCCAATGCACAAAACTAAAATCAGAATATCTAAATATTACAACAGAAACACTAAATCTACTGGAAAGTAGAATAGATAGAACCCTTGAAGATACTGAAGTAGGCAAACATATTATGAATAAAATTCTGATTATGCATAACATAAAAAACAACTAGGACCTCACCCTATTAAAAAGCTTTTGCCCAAAAAACAAAACAAAACTAAAACACACCAACACAGTGAAGAGACTATCCACACCATAGGAAAAAATTTTGCCAGGCAAAAGGACTAATATCTAGCACATATAAAGAACTCAAGAAAATCACACCTTCCAAATTTAAAGACCTAGTTGAAAAATATGATTCTGAAATAGACAGTTCTCATATGAAGAAGTACAAACAACAAGTAAATATATGAAAAAATGTCCATCACTGGTCATTTGAAAGATTCAAACAACACTGAGATTTCATCTCATTCCAGAAAGAATGGATACTATCAAGAAATTGACCAAAAACAAATGCTGCCAGGACTATGGGAAAAAGGAGTCCTTCTCCCTATTAGTGAGAGTTTAGGCTGGTGCAAGCACTGTGGAAATCTGTGTGGAGATTCTTCAAAAAAACTAAAACTAGGGCCAAGGATTTAGCTTAGTGGTTCTGGCATTTGCCTGGCAAACACAAGGTCCCAAGTTCAGTCCCTGGTAAACACATACCACAATGACAGGCATGGTGGCTTACACATATAATTCCAGCACTCATGGCAGAGATAGGATTGCTATGAGTTCAAGGCTGAGGCAGGACCAGCCTAAACAATATTACATTTCATTAAAAAAAAAAAAAAACTTTTAAAAAATAAACTTTTGGAGACCCTGTCTCCAAAAACAAACAAACAAACAAACAAAAAACTAAAACTAGCAGTTTCATTTGACTCAGCTACTCTCCTTCTTGATGTTTTACTCAAAGAATTAAAGTCATCATCTATTACTATGATTATAGTGACACAGTTTGTAATTGATAAATCTTTTTTTTTTTTTTTTTTAGGTTTTTTGAGACAGGGTCTCGCTTTGTGGTTCAGGCTGGCCCTGAGCTCAGCCTCAAACTCACATCACAGCAATCCTCCTGCCTCTGCCTCCCTAGTGCTGGGATTGTAGGCGTGAGCCACCACGCCCGGCACTGTGGTATGCGGTACTGGTTGCTGCTGGGTGTGAGTCTCCATGCCCAGTATGGTATGTGGTTACCGGGGAATCGAACCCGGATCCTTGTGCTTGCAAGACAGGCGCTGGAACCACTGAGCTAACTCCCCGGCCCTGTAATTGATAAATCTTGAAAACAGCCCAAATGCCCATCAACTAATGAATGGAAAAAGAAGATAAAGTTGTTTCAACAGTGGAGTACTACTCTGCAATAAAGAAAGATAGGCTTGACACATTTCTAGCTAAATGGATATACCTTGAGAACATATTCATAAGTAAAATAAATCAGACACACATATTTAAGTACTACATTATTTCTCTGATGTGAAAAACTGAAAGTGAAAATAAGGTCTAAAATGTCTACTAGATATTGGGAAATGGGAAGCAAATGTTCAAATGAGGAGAATGAGAGAGAGGGAGGGGGAAGGAAAAAAGGGACAAGAAAACAGAGGAAAACTGGAAACAAGGAGGGGAAGAGGGGGTGAAGGGATGGGAAGAAAGGAAGAAGGAAGATACATCCTGCACAAGTACAAATTCCCTATCATGACTTTCATCATTATGTATATCTAAAATGTACCAATATTTTTTGCTTCAAAAAGATTCATTTAATTGTACAGATTTGGGGGGTATCATGTGATAAATTTGACATGTGTATACAGTGTGTAGTAACCCATAAATATTTTAAAAATATAGTGACATAATAGACATGTTTATGAGATACAATATGGTATTTCAATACAGACGTACAAAATGCATTAATCAAATCAGGATAGTATTTCCCTCTCATTATCATCAGTGTTTGAAGACTCTGACCTCTGTTTTATTTTTTTTTTATAAAATATAATGAAACACAGAATTTGGTGTTTCCAGTCCTAGGCTATTTGCAAAAAAAAAAAAAAAAAAGCCATGTCCACATTCTTCTTTGTGGATATGTGACCAGAGTACCATGTTTAATTCTGAACAACGCAGTAGCTGGGAGATGTTTAGGGTGGGAGTTCAGAGATCAATATTACAAGCATGAGAGGTTTGACAAAAAGAACAGATAAAGCAAGAAAGATGAAAAAAATTATATTTCCTTAGCTTACCAGGACATTGTCCTGTGGGAAAAGGAATAAAATAAAGACTATCTGGCATCTACCTGCCAGCCCAGAAAATGTCACCAATTTTGAAGCTGTTTCTCAGTCATTCCTGAACTACTGCAACACAGCTGAGAACCCAAAATCAAGCTAAAAATAAGTAAGCTAAAGTAACTAAGCTAAAGCCAGGTGTTCAGATGTTCTCAAGTGCTCAGTTTCGTCCCAGGATAAGTTTGGGGCCCACATTCCAACCCCACTCATGCTAGCTCAGCTACCACCCAAGCAAAAAAAGTAATCGGAGTTCCTCGCTCGGAGAATATCTGAAGTCAGAAACTTACTTGTATGAGAAGTTAATAGCAGCAGCATGAAGCCAATGATTAAAAAGCAGCATAAGATATGGCAGAGACAGAGAAACCATAGAAATGAGATATAGTATTTCCTGAAATTTATATTGTGGTATAATAAAAATGTATTTAGTCTGTGTCTCCAATTCCTAGCAAAGAGCCCCAAAACCTTGCAACTTCCTGAGGGATAAGAATTGTTATGTTCCTTCAGCCACAAGTGATTTATTCTAACAAAGTGACTGAGGACAGAGATGCTAGGTAGCTTTGAGACAGACAGCAGTCACAAGAAAGAGGAGAGGGATGACAGGGTAGGAGTTTCATCCCGAGTCCCCTCCTCAGGGGCAGGAGGAGACTGTAGATCTTGAACAGGAGGTTCAGAGAGCCCCAGGGCTGATGATCATCAGAGCTGGTGGGAAGGTAGTGTGGCCAGAGAGCGGACGGAAACCCGTGCACAGAGGTATCCCCACACATCTCTTCTATGTGGCTGTCTCAGGTGGTACCTGCCCTTTATCATAAACCAACAGCAGTAACTAAAGTGCTTTCCTGAGTTCTACAGGTCTTTCTAGTGAATTGTCAGCCCTGAAGGCCTGGTCATGAAATTCCTGCCTCTCACTGTAGTGAGTCATATCGAGGCGGCAGCTAGAGACCCTGGTTTCAGCTGGTACCTGTGATGTAAGCAGCACACCAAGCTCCTCAGCCATGGCGTCTGCTAGCCCCAGGGTTAGTATAATAACTGAACTCGATTGATGGGCCTCCAACTGCAGTCTGATAATCACAGAACCATCAAGGGGCTTTTAATACAAGGGAAAACACCTTTGTAGAACCAATAAACACACCTATGAGTCTTACAGTATCCTGGATTAAAAATGAAAAAAAATTAGTGATGCCTAGTGTCCTCTGCTTGATACAAAAAAACAAGTACAAATGTGTCAGCAAGATTTCTAGTCTTAGTTACGTCATGTAGAGTCTGCAGACCTAACAAAGGTAATCCTCCATTGCTTGGACAACTCATATTTAGGACACCTCACCCATCTGTGGGCCAGGAACCCCATATGCAGGGACTCACTATTCTTCGGAAAACATAACTACCTCAGTATGACAGACAGTTCCTGCCTCTGAAGATACGGCACACGAACTGCCTCACAAGCATAAGAGTCCTAGACGAGCAGCCACACTCTCAATTTGCTCAGATACAGGCAGTGCCAGGTAAAGACGGGGACCATCCATGTGTCCGTTCTGTCAAGGATAGACAGAACGAAGGGGGCTCAAATCCAAGCCTCCTGCAGTTTTTAGGAAGTTCAACTCAATACACAAAGGGAAATCACAAACTTGGCCTTTGCAAACTACCTGTCTGTATGGCTCATCTTAGAATTAGAAGAGCCAAGAGAAGTAATGGCAGAAAGAACCTAGGAAACTTGGGAGTCCCCCTAATACTTCTTTTGCTGGACCCCACAGCCAAAACCATCACCATTTTCCGTGTTTTTGTCTTTGAAACTACGCTTCTAATTTGCTTTATCCAGGAAGCCCAGCAGGTTGGCCGCACGGACTTCCGACTATTTACAGTATTTCAGCTCTTCCACGTGATAATTCCCTGTGGCTCAAGCCTAAATTTCCTCGTGGATGGAGGCTACTAATGGAGATGCTAAGGCCTATTGCCTAGAATAATTGAGAAGAGTTAGTAAGATCATGTGTGTTAGGTATGACAACACCTGGCAAGTAGAAGTACTTGATTAAATAATGGTGTTAGTACACTCAATAGCAACTCCTCTGGGTTTGGGCAAACAAATCTCAAACAGACAAGTTGCCAGATACTTCTCTGGCTCACGTTAGACCCAGTAATAATGTATTTTTTTCCCTGTATTGAGTTTATTGGAACATTTTAGATACACATCACAATCACATTCAACATAGAGAATCAGTCGGTAACTGTACATGATATATTATAATAACATATTTTCTTTTTTTAATAGTTTTTATTAGTACATGTTTGCAATACATGATTACATTCATCATGGAGGATGTATACACACACACAGAACATCTTCATTCATTTTTTTCTTTTGTTCCTTCTTTCCTTCCAAATCTTTTTCCCCTCCACATTTACAAAAGCTCTATTTCCATTTTTTCCTTCAATTCTTTTTCTTTAAATCCCTTTTGCCTTCTTTCCCTTTCCCTCTCCTATCTTTTGTTCCCATTTTGAACACATTTTTCCTACTTCTTGATCTCTCTCTCCCATTCCACTCTGTAATACTTTGCATTTCTCACACAGTGAAGTAATGTGATATTTAAACTTCTGTGCCTGATTTTATGTGCTGTCTTTTAACTCTTTTGGGAAGATACATAGGAGAGGGGCAGCTTGGTCAAATGGAATCTCTAGTTTACTTAGATGCTGTTTTGGCCTCATCTACCATGGGTTTCCAGAGCCCAGGCTCATGCCTACACCTCTCTGCTATGTGGGCTGACCTGAAGTCCTCTCCTCTTTGGCCTCTGCTCTCTCACTAAGCATGAAAGAGAAGAGACTTCTCTACTATCTCATCTCATGTCTCTGACATGGATAGCTCCCCTTCAGCTGGCTAGGCCTCTGCTGGTCAGCAGTTATGAAAACCTGAGCAGTTGTTAGGATTATTGATACATATGGAACTTTGTTCAATCCTTATACTTATCCTGAAACGCAAGCAGGACATTTACTATTATTCACCTCTTAGGGGGAGAAAACAGAGGCACAGGGCCCAAGAATGACTTGTCACTCACCTCAAGGGGGGGCCAGTCCATTTTTGGAATGGGTAACATCCAGGACTAGTTTACCAGCTTCCAGCAGAAGCTATCCATCCATCATTCCCCCGGAAAGCTGTGACACATGATGCAGCTCTGCAGTGTCATGAACACAACCCTATGATCTCAAGATCTGTAACACATCCCCTCTGCAAATTCTTTCTGCCCTGTCGATGGCAAGCATCTATTCAACATAGGTCAGTGAACTATCGTCAAATCTGGCCCACAGCTTGTGTCTAGTCTACATGTAAGAATTTCAAAGACTGTGAAAAACACTGCACAGGGAAGAAAACCCAACAGAGACATACTTGGCCCAGAGATCCTAATTATCTCCTATCTGTGCCCTAAAGGAAAAGCTTGCTGGCTCTGGAATCACACTGTACTGCGCTTTTGCTTTGACACTTTAGAAGTCTGGAGCCCTGTTTGTGGCCCTTTGGAGCAGTTGTAAAAGACTTCGTGTACTATATTTTGGAATCTCATTCTGAATTCTCTTTGCTCTCAAAAAGAATTTCTGATGTGACTTTTGTGATGCTGAGGAAATTGGGCCACTGCTGACGACCCTGAAACACAAGTCACTACACTTTTCAGCTTTTTTTTTTGAGACAGGGTCTCGCTTTTGTGGTTCAGGCTGGCCCTGAGCTCAGCCTCAAACTCACATCACAGCAATCCTCCTGCCTCTGCCTCCTGAGTGCTGGGATTACAGGCGTGAGCCACCATGCCCAGCACTGTGGTATGTGGTACTGGTTGCTGCTGGGCGTGAGTCTCCACACCCAGTATTGTATGTGGTTAACTAGGGATTGAACCTGAGTTCTTGGGCTTGCAAGACAGGCACCGGAATCACTGAGCTAAATCCCCAGCCCCCTCAGCTCCTTTTTTACTGTGTAATATGTGTAACTGAAACCTTCACTTCATCCTTTACCCAAGTAAATTGAGTCCTTCTGCTTCACCATCCATTTTTTAATCTTTATTGGTACATTACATATACACATCATGATTGCACTCCATAATGGGGATTTGTACCAGTATAAGACACAACTTAATTCTCATTTTTTCCCATAGCCCTATCCACTCTACCGCCCCCCCATATTTACCATCCATTCTTAAGGTGACTTTAAAATATGATGGAAGGATGTTATGGTTTAAATCTAGAAACCCTCTCAAAGCCTCATGGGCTCACAGGTGGGGCTTTTGAGAGGTAACTGGATTACAGATGAGTAGTACTTACCAGTGGATTAGTTCACTGATGACGTTATAGCTGAATGTGATGGTGGGAGGCGGAGTCTAGTCAAAAGAGGTGGGTCGTGGGGGTGTGGCCTACAGGGTCTATCTCCCTTCTCCTTCATTTCTCTCTCTGCTTCCTGCCACCAGGTCAGGAGATGGTTCTCCTTTACTATGCTCCCCTGCCTTGGAGCCAGCTGACTAAGGAAAGCCCTACAAACTGTGAGCCCAAATAAACCTCTCTTCCTTTAAATTGTAGGTGTTAGGTATTGCAGCCCAACAATGACAGAAAAAACTACACAGCTGGGTGGTACCTCTGTGGTAGAACATCTGCTAAAGGGCATGAGGCCCTGAGTTCAATTCACAGCAGCAAGAAAAAAAAAGGCCTACCTAATGTTTTTCTTAGCTAATTTTTAAATGTATTCCATATCTAGAGCTTTCCTATGCTATACCTAAAAGGCAAAAATCAAGCTCCTAAATGGAAACAGTTGCGGGACAAATCCTGTTCCTCAGTAAACCTTCCAGCTGTAGCCCACTCTCCTGGAAGTTCTATCCTGAAACAGCCGTCTGGACGACCTCTTAAACTACCACGGGAGGCATACACACCAACAGGGCATTCTTCCAACTATTTTGGGTCCAGCCGTTGCCACTGCAAAGGAAGAGAAGTGGGACAAAACCTGTTTCTAATTATCTGTAAAGAATCACTGGCGTGAAGGTCGGGGGAGTTAGCTCAGTGGTTCCGGCGCCTGTCTTGCAAGCGCAAGGGTCCAGATTCGATTCCCCGGTAACCACATACAATACTGGGTGTGGAGACTCACACCCAGCAGCAACCAGTACCACATACCACAGGGGTGGCTCACACCTGTAATCCCAGCACTCAGGAGGCAGAGGCAGGAGGATTGCTGTGATGGGAGTTTGAGGCTGAGCTCAGGGCCAGCCTGAACTACAAAGCGAGACCCTGTCTCAAAAAAAAAAAAAAAAAAAAAAGAATCACTGGGGTGGCCTAGGGTTTAGCTCAGTGGTTCCAGTGCCTGCCTAGCAAGTACAAGGTCCTGAGTTTAATCCCTGGTACAAAAAAAAAAAAAAATCAAGACTCACTAGGGTATAGTACCAAAGGACCATGAATTAGCCACTTACACTCTGACTATTCCTCCTTCTGAAGAGAATCATCCAGACCTAACTTAACATTCTCCTGGAGTTGTCATGAATTGCACAGGTGAGTGGGTCATGAGGCACTATGCTACTCAGCTTTTCCTTTGCTGGTGCAAAATATCTGATAACCACAACTTAAAGGAGGAGAGATTATTCTGGCTAAAAGTTTCAGAGGGTTCAATCCCTGGTAGATGGCTCCAAGGCAGGAGCAGCATGGGGGAAGGGTACACTGGAGGAAAGCTACTCACCTCATGGGACCCAGGAGAGAAGGACCCAGAGGAAAAGCACCAGACAAGGTCCAGACAGGAAATATAGTTGCCAAGGGCACGTTTCCATTCCCCACCCAGATGCCAGAAGTGTGCTTTACTAACTCCCCAGGGTTTCTCTCAAGTCAAGCAAGTTAACTATTAAAATTAACTCTCATAGGTACTTGGTAACTTTCAGACATCTTATGCAAGTCTATGAGGTTGTTTTCATGGCAGCAATCTTTTTCTACCCATCCTGAGATACTGGCGTTGGAGCCATCGGCCCTTTCCACACCTGCCATCAGCTCAGAGGCTCAAAGGATTTGGGCAGGTAAATATTTCACAAGAAATAAAAAAGGAGTCCCCCCCCCACTGTACAGAAGACACAAAAACAGTGCACATACCCTAAAAAAGTTCTAAATGATATCCTGCACTTCCATGGAGACTCTAAAAATGGCAAAAGAACCACAACCCATGCTGCCAATTAGATAAGACAGAGGAGACTGGAATCCAAAGTAATTGTGTCCCAGCCTGGCTCCAGGGAACGACCAGATACATCACACATCATCCACTTTACATCTTCATGATTTTGTCCTGCATATATTATATTATACACCCCCACTCTGAATAAACATCTTATTTGTGTGTTTTATTTTCCACCCCCAAGCTCAGTAATTAAACCCCTGAGTATTGCATTTATTCACTTGAGAATGTGCATTTAATTTAATGGATTGAAAGATTAAGCAGATATTTTCCCTCTTTTTTTCAAACCAGGCATAGCCTCTAAGGAATAGTGAGTGCCCTCAATCTTTTCCTTCTTTCCTTCCTTTGTTTCTTGAAAATGCTGGGTTTTTTGTTTTTTTTTTTTTAATGATTTGGGACTAAGGAATGACCATCACCCACAAAGTTAGTCATACTACATGCTAGAGAAACTTGTGCTGCCCTAGTTGGTGACAGGGGCTGGTACTGTTTGCTGGAAGAGTAGACCATGTGACTCGGCTTCAGGATTGCTAGTAAAGCTAGATGAAAATTTCTGGCTAGCAAGATCATAGCTCCAAGATCTCTACAAGCTCCATGCACTTTTACATTTTTGGGGAACCATACATATGCACATTTCATCAAATATTCTGCATTTCACATTAAAGGAGATATGAATAAAATTATTTGAGTTATACTTGACCTGTAAACACACTTTACTTTGGAAAAAATGTATTATCAATTTACAGTCCTATATTTTTCATTCTACTATTTCCTTCTAGATTTCCAACATTAAATTATGTCCTTACAAATTCTAAATCCCCTGGGTTCTATAGTCAAAAAGCCCTGTTGTCAACCTTTGCAAGAAAAGGTTTACATCAGCAATACTTCCTTCAAGGGCAGTTCTCAGCCCTGCCACAGCAGAGCTCACTCTGTCTACAGGGTTACCAGGACTCAGCTGCTCAAAGCACTGAAGATTGCCTTTAGCAAGAAAGGGCCAAGTCCAGGGATGACGGGATTGAAAAGGAAGGTAGGAAACCCACTCATGCGATGAATATGGAAACCCTGCCTCTCTTCAGGTCTGAAGTTATAACTGCAGTTGCTAAAGCAGCAAGCCCCACAAAGGGCTCAAATTTTAACAGAAAGAACCTGGATCAGCCTTCTATACAGTCCCAGGTGACAGGATGACCATTTCAGACACAGGAAGACAGAACAAGGCCTTGAAGAGAGTGAAAAGTAAGACACGTCTGGACACTGAGTACTAAAGAGACGTTCAGTATGGACACAACATGGTTACTGAATGAGCTCCATCAACAATGCACTGAAAGGATATATGGCTGGGTAGAAAACCTCGTGTTTATGGAAATTTTCTGACCACGTAATGGCTAACTGCTAACATACACAGACTTAGGCACAACCTCAGGAATCTAGGGATTAAAGAAAGAAGAACTGAAAAAAATCAGAGCACAAATGGTACTGAGAACACATGGCAGGGACATAAAAGTCTGGAGATTAAGTACAAGGAAGTTGGTTTAAAAAAAAAAAAAACGGGCAAGGATTCAGCTCAGTGGTTCTGGAGCCTGTCTTGCAAGCTCAAGGACCCAGGTTCAATCCCCGGTCAACCACATACAATACTGGGTGTGGAGACTCACCCCAGCAGCAATCAGTTCCGTATACCACAGTGCCGGGCGTGGTGGCTCATGACTGTAATCCCAGCACTCGGGAGGCAGAGGCAGGAGGATTGCTATGATGTGAGTTTGAGGCTGAGCTCAGGGCCAGCCTGAACTACAAAGCAAGACCCTGTCTCAAAAAAAAAAAAAAAAAAGAATACTTTTTCTGCTAATAGGCAGACTTAGACTTTTAATATGAAAAGCCAGTTTGTGAATCTGCAGTCCACTCAGGTTGGTCTCCATCAGTGAAATACCAAAAGAAAGAAAATTACCCTTAGACATGTCATATTCAAAATGCATATAGGGATGGGGGTTTAGCGCAGTAGTTCCAGCACCTGCTTTGCAGACATAAGGCTGTGAGTTCAATTCCTGGTATTAAAAAAAAAAAAAGCATATAATCAAAGACAGGAAATGTTGGAAGATTCTAGAGGGAAGGAGGGAAGGAAATCACCTTTTCAAGGATTTGGATGGAGAGGAAATGAACTATAGCACAGGGGATGTGTACAACGGTAAAACTATTTTTATGAAATTGGTACAGAAGGTATGACACTTTGTCAAAATCCATAGTATTGTGCCACATAGAGTGAACCTTAAACCATGGCCTATGCTTAACAAAATATTAGTATTTGTACATTAATTGCAAGAAATATACTCTATTAATGCAAGATGTTAATAACTATGTGCTGAATTATTCTGTAAATCTAAAACTTCACTGAAACAAACTATTATTGTTTTCTAAAAACACACATACATTAAGATATACATGTACATTCAAAAGTAGTTACTGTCAAAACCACAGACATCACAAGAGCAGCCATCATGCTAGAGCAGTGGTGGCAAAGTTAGGTCATGCAGACCCCAACAGGCTGTTTATAACACTGAGAGCTCTTCAAGGTTTGCGGTCACTGCACTAGACAGTATCCAGAGAAGCTAGAACACTCATATTTTACTACTGAGAATGAAAAATGACATATATACTTCAGAAAAAATTTTGAACTTTCTTAAAAGTTTAAATCTAGATATACCATATGACCCAACAATTCTGTCTCTGGAGAATATCCAAGAAAAATTAACATGGCCATACAAAGACATGTATACATAGAAGCTTTACTCATAATAGCCAAAACCTGAAAACAAGTTGCTAAATAAGCAAATGAAATGTGGTATTTGAGTAACAGAATATTACTCAGTCGTAAAAAGGAATTAGTCACAGATCCTTTCTATAACTTTCACAATTTCACAAATGTTATATAACTAGAACAAGCCAGACAAAAGATTATGTCAGGCATTATTCCATTTATTTTTAAATCCCAGAAAGGAAAAATCTTAGACCCAGAGAGCAGATTAGTGGTTGCTTAAGGCTGCAGGTAGGAGAGGTATGAGAGAGGGTTGACTGTGAATAAGCACAAGGGGAGTTTGGGGTTGACAGAAATGTTCTAAATCTGGACTGTGGTGGTGGCCACACAATTTCTTTATTCTATTAAAGTCACTGAATTATATTCTGAGATATAAATATACCCCAATGAAGCTATTAAGAAACATTAGAAGAATTTCTTGGTCCTGAACTCAGCTTCAAACTCAGCAATCCTCCTGCTTCTGCCTCCCAAGTGTTGGGATTATAGGTGTGAGTCACCACACATAGCAATGCGGTATGTGATACTGACTGCTGATGGGTGTGAGTCTCCACACCCAGCATTGCTGCATGTGGTTAATGGGATCGAACTTGGGACCTTGCATTTACTAGGCAGGCACTGGAACCACTAAACTAAATCTCCTGCCCTAGTAGAATTTCTTGGTGGAAAAAGAATAGAATCATTTCATTTTGTTCAAATGGTCAGGACAAAATCCTAGGAACCTAAACTATGAGTCAACATAAGGAAGCACATATCCTGGTAATCTTAGGTCTTCAGCAGAAGTAACACCACTAAATGGGATACCCCACTGTGGTAGTTTGTGGGCCAACCTAAGGGACTTTCTGTCCTCTTCTTTATCATCAGGCTTGGACTGTCCAATGCAATAGCTGGACAGTCTATTATTTGCAGCTGAATGCATTCTAATGAGTAAAAACTACCTCTCAGTAGAAGTAGTCCTAGAGAAAAATAACTTCCTTTCAGGAAAGTCATGATATATTTCTCATAGAGTGAAGAGATGGTAGAATTAGTTGGGGTTTTACAAACAACACTTTAAGCATACTTAAAAAAAATAAAAACCTGCTTTGTCAAGGTATCCTTTGAGGATCAAACAAAGCAACTGTCACTATGGATTTATTTACAGCGACACCTGCTGTCCCCTTTTCTAAGAGTCACAAGGCCTGTGGCCTCTGCCCTCAACCTGATGGAATACCATCTGTGGGGACACAGGCGGACACACCTGAAGCAATTACCAGGTATCAAACACTGCCCAATAAAGATGCAAATGGTTGGGTACGGATACAATTAAATTCTATAGTTGCTAAACTACAGATGTCTTTAAGAACTGCTGGTATTGGGGTCGGGGATATAGCTCAGTGGTTCCAGTGCCTGTCTTGCAAGCACAAGGACCCAGGTTGTTCCCTGGAAACCACATAACAATACTGGGCGTGGAGACTCACCCCAGCAGCAACCAGTACCACATACCACAGTGCCGGGCGTGGTGGCTCACGCCTGTAATCCCAGCACTCGGAGGCAAAGGCAGCTAAATTGCTGTGATGTGAGTTGGAGGCTGAGCTCAGGGCCAGCCTGAACCACAAAGCAAGACCCTGTCTCAAAAAAAGAAAAAAAAAAAAAAACCATAAAAAAAAAAGAACTGCTGATATTAAAACGTGCTTCCTGATGGTGAAACTAAGCTGCTAACAGAACTATCTACACTCAAAGCAGTTATTTCAAACCAGGAGTTAAGCAGTCCTGGAAGGCTTCTGACGTATCATGCTGTTGGGTAATATCCACTGAATGCTTCTGTGGAGACGAGAAAAATCAGCGTTTTAGAAAGAAGTCATTTAAAAACAGACTCCCAAAGATCATTTGGAGATGTGCAAATTCCATGGTGGATTCTTTCTTGAATTTTACTCATCTCTAGTGTCCAAGTGTGAGATATGTAAATGAAGGTTTTGACAGGCAAATGTAAATCAAATACTGCTATCACTTTTCCTTTGTAGTTTTCCATTTTTGTCTTTGGTTACTCTGAGAGTTTCCAGAATGGCAAAAGTCATAAAAACCTAGCTTGTTTCAATAGTATATGAAAAAGGCTCCATGCTAAGAAATTTTAATAGATATGGTTAGCAGGATTAAATCCCTTTAATGTATGCACTGGTGGGATTAACAAATGATTTAACATAAAAAATTCCTCATTTACAGTGGACTCAAATAATCAAAAGTAGAACTGGAATTGCTTTTCCTGTACTTCTGAGTCATCTGCTGCTTCTCTGTCTCTGCCTTCTCTTTTTCTCTCTTTCTTTCTCCTGTGTCTTTTTCTGTCTCTCCTCTTCCCTTTACTCATTACGGAATTTGACTTCAGGAGGTTTAAAGATACAGTAAATAGATGCAATCCAGTAGATGATGTGTCCATACAAAACTATCAGGCTCTGTGGGGAACAAACTGACAAGCTTTGCTCCTGTAACTCCATGATCACGTGAGCTACTAGAAGTTCATCCACCTCAACCTTCGCCATTTCCAATTTGGTGTTTAAATCTGCACACAATTTCTTGCTCCTTAACAGAATTTTTGAGGCAGAAACTCTTAGAAATGGATGAAAACAGTTCAACTAAAATACTTTTCTCAGCGATTTCCCATGAAAATTGGTAGAAATTCATTTCCATTGCTGTATTCATTCAACTTCTAATTAGCACGCACTGTCTGACCTCATTATTCCCCATACTTAAATATCACTTTTTATCATACAAGTCAACTTGTGATGCCCTTTGCAAAAGAACTCTTCCTGGAGTGCCTTGAGGTGCTTAGAGAACTAAAGTTAGTCACAGTAGTAAAATTTTTTTTTTTTTTTTTTACTACATGGCAAAAACGTGGCAGTGGCGTATTTTGAATCCTGTATTTTCCCTGATTCCCTTCTGAAAGTTTCCTTTTTAAATTTTCTCAAGATAATTTTCAAAGCATGAATGAGTACCTGATAGAATACTGCTTTACCTTCACCTTTTGTAGTATCTGTTCAAAAGTTACTCGTGTTATTCCAGTTACTTCTGCAGGGCATGGTAGCACGTGCCTGTAATCCCAGCACTAGGGAGGCGGAAGCAGGAGGATGACCACAAACAGAGGCCAGCCTAAGCCACACGCCAAGACCTTCTCTCAAAAAACAAAATACAAACAAAAAAAATCAAATTACTTCTAAATTGATTTTGTGACAAAGCCAAACTTTCTTCTGGAAGGAAAATCTCCCATCAAAATGCATCCATCAGGCCTGAGGGTGTAGCTCAGTGACAGAACATTTGCTGGTTACATTTGCATGTTACACATGAGGCCCTAAAGTGAGTAGATCTCCTGCAATCCAGAAAGAAAGAAAATGAAAGTGCCAGGATTTAAATGGTGCTTGTCTGGGAGGGCAGCACAGTGGGGGACAGTGTGGCTGCACAGGGCCCTGGGCTCAATCCCAGCACCAAAGAGAAAGCCAGAAGGTTCGGTGTTGGTCACCATAACATCTGTGCAATGCTTCCCTGGACCACTGACTAGCAGCTCAGATGAGATGTTTCCAATGGATAATTCACAAAGAGAAATGCTACAACATGGTTAGTGAACGGTACTAATATTTTGGGATTACAAATGAAGGGTGTCTTTTTTTTTTTTTTTTTACTATATATTTTAGGAAGTCAGCCAGTTAACTACCCTGATTGCAAGAGTCTCTATAATAGAAGCATGTGTTTGACTTATAATTACTTGCAACTGGAGGGAAAATGTAGCATTACTTTACTAACAGTAGATCGCTGATGTTATTTTCCTTCCCAAGCCCCCATCTGCCACTGATGAGGAGAAAATAGCTTAAAAAGTTAAATCAGATTTCTTACCTGTTTGCTCAGCCCTTTTAGACTGTGTTCAACCTGTCAAATGGGTCTTTTTCCTTCTCCTTGCCTCTTTCTTGCACATGTTGGTGGATGGAGAGTGTGGTGTCATGGGCACTCTAGGGAGCTGGAGGGGAAGGGATGGCTCCATCTTGTAATGACTGGCACTTCTGGGTCTCCAGAACACTGACCTTTGTCTATCCAGCTGCTGGGCATCCTGACTCACACAGCGCTGAAATGGCAGCTAGTGAATCCCTGGTCCAATCTCATGGCTCAATTGACATTCTCTACAACAGTCTTGAGTCTTGAGTTTTGCAGCTTCATCCCAGCCCTGGAGCCTTGATGGTGCTCTGTGGGTTTCTCATCTTTCTAGAGTGAATGCTCAGGGGCTTCCCTATTCTTTCCTCTCCCTGGTGCTTCTCTCTTAAAGAATCAAAATTCAAATTGAAGACAGCGCCCTGTTATAAACGCCAATAGTCTTGGTATAAATTCCTACATATGAATGTCAGAATCTGGATACTGTCTGGATGTTTTCCTTTGCTTCCCTTTTATAATGAATCCCAGTCATCCCCAAGAGAGATGGATACCTCAGAGGTAAGTGACATATAGTTGAAGAGACAAGAGAGAAAGAGCACATGAGTAACTTTCAGAATATTGCTGCCATTGCATTTTCAAGTCAGATTTCTCATACCATAAGTTTGTACTTACTGGGTGGTATTGAATATAGTTAGGGGGCATGATGAACATTTTATAGAAGAAATGGAAAAGACTACATAGAACAGAAAACATCAGCATGTACCACATATTTAAAAACAAATATTGGGGCCAGGGATTTAGCTCAGTGGTTCCAGCGCCTGCCTTGCAAGTGCAAGGGCCTGGGTACATCCCTGGTAACCGCATACTACAGTGCTGGTGGTGACTCATACCCACCAGCAATCAGAACCATATACCACTGTCCTGGGTGTGGTGGTTCACGCCTGTTAATCCTAGCACTCCGGAGGCAGAGGCAGGAGGATTACTGTGAGTTCAAGGTTCGCCTGAGCTACATAGTGAGCTCAAGGTCAGCCTGAACTACAAAGTGAGACTCTGACTCAAAAAAAAAAAAAACAAACAAACTGTGTGAAAGTATTGCTTTATATTTTGGGGAGAATTGCATGGGGTTGATTAATGGAAAAGATAAAAAAAATTCAGAAGCCAGTTATCTAACTGGCTTACAGAATCTTTCTTTCTCCTATTCACCCTCATACCATACCAATTTTCCTTCTAAAACATCAATGAAGTCATGTTAACTTCTACTCTTATTCAATGTCAATGAAGTCATGTTAATTCCTACTCCTATATAAATTTCTTAAAAAATATCAAAATACTTCTGGCTTTTCATATTCTGGGCACCTTGGCCACTGCTCTTCTTGATGCATATTTTTCTCCTCTTACTTTATCTTTTACATTCTTTACATTCTTTCTCTTGCTCTTAGGCCAGCCTGAGTGTACAATTTAAGGTACAGTGTCCAGTATTTGCCTTTTAGTGGTACCCTCCACCAGAAAATCAAGGGTGAAACAACAGAAAATGCACATGATAACAGATCGATATAAAACAGAACCAAACTGGCTTGTTGTTAGCAAGTACTCCATTACAGAACATATAAAGAGATAGTCAATTTTTATCACTTTTTAAAAACATATATATAGTAACTCACTGGAAGCCAATTATATCAATCCTATCAGCTTTCGGAGACAACGTAAGAAAAGAGAAAATAATTATTAAATGATGTATTATTCTTTTATATGTAAAAAGTTATCTTACATGCTTTAGAATTTTTATAAACTCTTTCATTTATTCACAGAGTAAATATTGAACCTGATGTTTATTTGCAATCTTCCTATTCATTGTCAGAGAAGAAAATGTTTCTTCTAATGACACTAGAGATAGACTATAACTTGTCTAGTTTCGATCAAATGATTATGACAAAATTAAGAAAGTCCTACAGATTAGAAATCAAATAGACCCTTTCTAGACAGAAGACAAATTTTATAATATACTGTTTTATAAAGAAGGCTGAAGGGCTGGGAACTTAGCTTAGAGAATCTATCATAGCACATTCTTGCCTACCTATCCAAACGTGACGATTTTATCAGACAATTGGAAAAGGAAAAACCACTTGCTAGAACAAACATATTCCATTTCCTTTTTGACACATGTTCTAGAACACCCCAAAGCACCTTAGCAACAGCCTAACCCAAAACAAACATTAGACCACAAATCCATCCCTTCCAGCAGCTTTAGAAGACACGGCCCATCCAAATGGCGACTAATCTTGCACTTGCACAGAATGTTTAAGGCTGGCCTCTGAGAATAGGTTCACCATGGAGTAAGACCAAGGCTCACATACTCCTCAAGCAGCTCATGTAAGAGTTCCGCACAGCACTTTAAAAAAACAAACTAAATTCATCATAAGCAAGATATAGGAAAATTCCAATTAAACAAAGTGCTTCATAAATAAGTTGTCCTTCGATGTCCAAGACTACAGGATTGAATAAATTATGGTACATCCACACAATGAAATACACAGGAGTCATTAAAAATCATGTTCTAGAATGTAATTAACATTGGATATGCTATCATAAAAAATCTTATTATACAAAAAACAAGTCATAAAACCAGAATCAATTTTCAGTTTGTTTTTTAAAAAACATATGCACAACTAGAAAAATGCATCAAAAGCCTAACAAAGATTATTTTGCATGTCTTTTTAAAACTTTTCTCTTTTTTTCTCATCTGAACTGTAAAAACTTTGCACAGTGGCATTACCTTAATGTAAAAAATTATAATGATAGAAAATTAATTAACCTATCATTCTGTTTTCTAATCAACTAAAACATAAGCAAAATGGGGGTGTGTGAAAATATCTTAGATCATCTCAGCTTCCTGGTCAACACAAATCCAGTGGTCTGATTTTTATTTAGTGAAATAACACAATCAGTCAATCTAGCAAAACCCCTTTAGTATATTCAAGCTGTTTTAACAAATTTAAAAAAATTATACCTTTTCTTTTTACTTAAGCATCTCATAGGGCTTACAACTTAGGGAACTATCACTAAACATCACCACAGAGGCAACAGGGTTGAGGTGGTATTTAGTGACTCAGTTCTTCATTTACATTTTGCATTTGTATAGTGTTTGTTTTTGCATTTGTGCTACCCAAAACTTTAAAAAGCTTAGCATTTTTCTCCTTCTTTTACTGAATAAGCATATGGTTTCTCTTTTCAAATCTTTTGGTTATACCAGTTCTACTGATCTTCTGTTTATGTTTTTATTAATTCTGTCCTTTCTGTTTATTTTGTTTTTCTTTTTCTAAGCTTGCTATAAAATTTTAAAATTTCTATTGCATGTATACGTAAATGCACACATTAGCACATACATTTTTTCTCCTGAGAATTGCTTTATTTGGAGCCCATAGGTTCTGATACATTATATTTATAGGTTTTCATTTTCTTTCTCACCACTGTACTTTACATTTCTTCACTGATCTGCTTATACCTAAATAAAGTATTTAACTGTAATAGGAGACACAATATATTTACATTTTTTCTGTCATCCTAACTCCATGTTTCAATTTAATTACAGTGTCAAATATACTGAGTGCTCAATTCAGCCCCTCTGTTAGTGCTACCCATGTAACATCTTGATTGACAAGTTTTTCTGCTAAGCAGTTCCTCCAGAAGGGCCTATGACAGTGCCACACCAAGCCTTGTTAGAGCCTGAGGTAGAAAAAAAATAAACTTTTGATTTTTTTTTAATCATAGAGGTCTTTGTGTATATTTAAATTTATTTTAACACTGCAATGATATTATTCTTGATTACTAACCTTTCTGGCATTGTATTAAATTTTATGACCGAGGCACCTAACATTGCTTTAGTTACTATATGTTCAATGTTTGCATTTCAGAATGGCTAGTTCACTCTTTCCTTCAGGAACTTCTGGGTGCTATACCACCTTTTAGTGAAAGATGCTATGGAGAAATCTAATTCAAGCAGTTTTTTTTTCATTTAAGTGACAATCAATTGCCCCCTCCAGTCTTCCCAGTAATTCGTTCTTTGTTCTCACAGTCTAATGACATTGGTCTGATCTGTTTTGGCACTGATCATGCTGGGTCAGTTCTCTCTGGAACACAGTATGACTTTTTGGTGTACAGATTGAAGGGCTTTTTTCCCCTTTGAATCATACTTGGAAATATTCGTTCATTATCATTATTCTGAATGACTTCTTTGAGTGTTCCAATTAAGTATCTGCTGGATCTCCTTTTTATATCTTTTGTGTCTATCATTTCTCTCTTCTTCTTTTTAACTTATTTTATTTCTATTTCACAGCTTCCCTTTTTCTTACTTTATCTTTTACATTCTTTACAGTGTTCTCCATATTATTACCTCTTTCAATTTGGTCTTAATTTTTATATTGGTTAATTTTTCCCCTCAACTTCTTTCCTGGGTTCTCCTAGCTTATCTATCTTCTTCTACTACTACCTCTCCATCTCTTCCCTCAATTTCTCTCTTACCTGTTCATCGTTTCTATGAATAAATATGATTATTCATTGAGTTGCTTTCTACATTTAAAAACATGTTCATTCACAGTTCCCATCTGCTCCGGTACATTTTTCTGGTGAATGTTCATCATCCACTAATTCAGGGTGTGCTGCACTTGTTTATGGGTTTTTTTTTTCCCCATAGCTTTTTGCAGATATTGTTCTATTTCCTTTATCTTTACCTATTATTCAATGAATTCCTTTCTGTACTTGTTGTTCTGGTGGTAGTGTTTATAGAGGTGGAGCCTGAATTTGGAGTCTTCACTGTGCGCTACGTCCTCAGCCCGTTTTTATTTTTGAGACAGGACCTTCCTAAGTCACTAGATTGCCTGGGCTGGGCTTGAACTTGCAGTCCTCCTTCCTCAGACTCCCATAATGCTGAGATGACAGGGCCCAAAACACTTGGCCTGAACAAGCTGCTTTTTTTTTGTGTGTGGCCTGGCTATTGGCACATTTCCCATGGTAAGGAGTGGGGACTAGATCCAGAGCTTGAAAAAACACTGCCTCAAGAGAAAAGAAGACTGAAACGTAATTTCTGTGTGATGAAGGAAAAACAAAGAGTATCTGAACTAAAAACTACTAGGTGTAATTAGTGGTAGGGAGAACATACAAAACCTGAGAGCCTCCCCACAGCCTCGCCCCATGCAGTGCAGAAGACTCGACAGCCGGACAGAGGCCCCAAGAAGCAGCTCCCAGGCAGAATACTAGAGAATTATTCTGTGGGGGTCTCACAGGCCCAAAAGCAAAAGCACACACATGCTGTCCTCAGGGATTCCTTGTTGAGGTCACAGCCAGTCGTTCTAAATCTAATGTAAAATAATGTGACCAGTCAACAAGCCCACTCGTGTGCTCTGCTATTCCAAATGATTTTTAGTCCCAATTTTGATCATCTCCGGCTGCCTTCCCATGGAATACAGATGTGTTCAGTTACGAGGCACTGCTCGACAACAGCCACTAAATGTACGTGGAAAGATGCACTGACCCACACCCTGTGTAATGAGAGCTTTGGTTTCGTCGGTGCACAAACTCTTCCTCCCTAATGATCTTTCGGCAATGGCATCATCAGCTGAGTTGCTCTGCCAAGCTTACCCACTCCAGCAAGAAGCAGTTCTGCCTGGGACACTCAGATACCACTCCGCCAACGGAGACAACCCCGCGAAGAACCCCCACCCCTAATGGTGGAGGTTCTTTTCCCCTCTCCCATCTTCCTGTAGAGCTTTGAAGGAAGCTCTTCCCCTTCAGTAAAGCCTGCTCTGAACGGTGAATTTATGTGAACTATGTTGTCCCTTTGTTTGCTGCTGACAAGCGTAAAGAACCATTTTCACTGCTGCTAATAATGGTTAATTTATCACATCCAGCCCAGGCTGACCTCTGGGCGTCCCCGCCCCTCCATCACCTTCACACCTGCTCAAGCTAATTGTTAGAGCCAAGTGTAAATGAAAATCAACTGGGCTAATAATGAATGGAGCCCATTACTCGCAACAGCACACTGCTTTACAAAGGTTTATCAAGAAACATTAAAACCGGCCCTCTGCTCACAGTCCCCTGTTTTATAGATGAGGAAAAGTGAGTAAATAAGGGGAGACCAGCCCATGAAAACCTGCACCGAGACTGGAGACAAAACATTTGCCTTTAACTTCCTGAACTCTGCAATAGCCCATCCTATGTTTTCCAAACCTCGCTCGTATAACAAAAGACCTTCAGACATTTCTCTCAGTGTTGCTGTCATGTGTTTATATAAGCAAATGAGATCATTACTGGATATGAAGACCTTAATTAATATGCTAATCTCATTCCTCCACCAAAACCATTTTTTAAATCAGCCATCTACATGGTTTCTCCATTCCCTGTTGCCACCCTAGAACTGCTTTGCCATTCTTGTCTGGAAAGAGGGAGTTCACTTCCAAATGACTGACAAAAAATAATGGAAATCTCTGATAATGATAATTGAGGGCCTTCAAGAGGCAGCTATTGGGTTATCAGGAATTATCAACTGGACTCTGAAGGTGTAGCTCCAAGAGAGTTTAAGAAAACTCTTTCCACCACCAAATATAGTGTTACATACATTGGAGAAATGTTTTTAAAAGTTTTCCCCATACTATATTTTTTCACTTTTAACATATTTACAATCAGGATCTCCACTTTGAGCCATAAATTGGAAGTATTCATCATCCAAGCAAACTCAGTCTAAGGAAGGAATGTCACCATCCTTGTGTAACTGAACATACACTTTACACGCACTTGTACTGAGTGATGCCCTGGACTTACAAACATGTTCAGACCTTCCAGTCAGCAGTATGATACTATTTTGTACCAAATATCAAGTCAACTTGTGTTAGATTTAAATCAGTCACGTCTCTGGCCATACTACCCTGAACATGCCCGATCTCATCTAACCTTGGAAGCTAAGCAGGATCAGGCCTACTTAGTACTTGGAAGAGAACTTTAAATCAATCACTATAAGGTACAAATAACTGTATTACTATGAAGTAGTAGGACTGATTAAACCATAATCTTGACTTCTCGCCTAACTTCTCAGAAGACTATTTTTTTTTTCCTTTTTTTTGAGACAAGGTCTCGCTTTGTGGTTCAGGCTGGCCCTGAGCTCAGCCTCAGACTCACATCACAGCAATCCTCCTGCCTCTGCCTCCCGAGTGCTGGGATTACAGGCATGAGCCACCACGTCCGGCACTGTGGTACGTGGCACTGGTTGCTGCTGGGGTGAGTCTCCACGCCCAGTATTGTTATGTGGTTACCGGGGATCGAACCTGGGCCCTTGTGCCTGCAAGATAGGTGCCAGAACCACTGAGCTATATCCCCAGCCCTCAGAAGACTATTCTTAAACTTGCTGAAGTCTCTGGACCTTTGCATTGGGAAGACCTCCCATTGTATCCCTTAATTATAGGGAACCTTGCCTATGCAGATTTTATGCCACAGTATATTATGTAAAAATATCCTAATCAGTGACTTCTCTGATATCTGCCTAACAGCCTTGGATTTTGAGAGTCCCTTTGCAAATTTACACTGGATAGCACCTGTTTGGAATACAGAAAGTCAAGATAAATAAGCACAAAATCAGTATCAACTGGTTTCAGAGGAATAAGATATAAATTTGTGAATGGAAGGCCAAGGGTTTAGTTCAGTGGCTCTAGCTTCTGCCTTACAAGTGCAAGGTCCTGGGTTTAATCCCCAGTAACCACATATAACAGTATCGGGCATGGTGGCTGACAACTGCAACCCCAGCACTTGGGAGGCAGAAGCAAGAGGATTGTGAGTTCCAGGCTGAATTCAGAACCAGTCTGAACTACAGAGTGAGACCCTGTCTCAAAAACTTTTTAAAAAAATTGTGAATGGAAGATAGAAGAAAGGGAGGAAGAGAGGACTGGGACAGACCAGAACAGAATGGAAAAGAATAGAAAAAGGTGGAGGCAAGTTCTGTGTCATATGTTGAAAAAAATATAGGGTTAAATTACATTTAGTATGTCTTTTTCAACGCACAACTCCCTAGACATTGTTAGCCTTCTACTAACTTACATAAATATAGAAACCTCATTGGAAAGAACAGCTGTGAATACACTGAATAACCCAAATATTCTGTAGAATAGGATTAGGGAACATTAGTTTAGAAGTTCCTATCCAAATAAAGAACAAATATACTGCTATAGGAAGGATAATAAATTCACTTACTTATACATCTATGGTAAGAGATAAAAACTTTGCTAGCATCATTTATGTGAAAGAGTTAAATCATTTGAAGGTGATTAGATATTTCGTATTAGTTATGTTTGCCACAAAGTCTGCCTAACAATCTCCACATTTCAGACACTCATAACGATGTTTATTTCTCATTCATGAGGCTCAGCTGGCTGGGTTGGCTTGGCTTCAACACTAGGTCAATATCAGGCATGTTCCACTCATTTTTCATTCATGGATTCAGGCTAAAAAGGCAATGGGAACTTTAGTGTACTTTTCTCATGGTGCAAGGTAGGAGCAGAAAACTGCTAGCATATATTTGCCATCCTCTTGAGGCTCAGCTTGCAAATGGTACTCTATTACTTTACCATTTTTCCACAAGCCAAAGCAAGTCATATGGCCAATCCCAATATTAGCAGACCAAGAAGTGTATTCATAGAGAAGCCATGGAAAGTCCTGGTTTATAATTTAAACATATAAACACTGAGACCCAAACACAAGAATATAGACCCATTTTTATTCTTTCTTCTTCCTGCTTTGGGTAAGTCAGTATTCAATTCTCATCTGTGCTAACCTAGGAGAGTTAGAAGGCTAGGGCATTTTCTAGGTGACTTCTGGGTGGATACCTTGAACATCACCAACACTATGGTCAATATTTTATATAAGAACAATGAGAAGCACACACGTTTTCTACACAGTGTAATTAAGTACCACAAACTTAACAGCATGAAACAGCAATCATCTCTGTGAACGAAGTCCAGGTAGTTCAGTTTAACTGCATCCCTTGCAAGGCCATGGTCAATATCAGCCAGGTCTAGCTATTCATGTGACAGGCTGACTAGGAAAAGACCCCCGTAAGGTTCCCTTGGTTTGCAGGAAGAATTCATGTTCCTACACAGGCACATATTATGGACTCTTGCTTTTTTTTTTTTTTTTTAAGTTTTTTTAGACAGGGTTTCACTTTGTAGTTCAGTCTGGTCCTGAACTCAGCAACCCTCCTGCCTCTGCCTCCTGAGTGCTCGGATTACACTTGTGAGCCACTACACCTAGCATTGTGATATGTGGTACTGATTGCTGGTGGATGTGAGTCACCATGGCCAGCACGTTATATGTGGTTACTGGGATTGAACCGGGGCTCTTGTGCTTGCAAGGCAGGGGCCAGAACCACAGAGCTAATCCCTGGCCAACTCTTGCTTCTTCTACTCCAAGGAAAAGGAGACTGCAGCATTTCTGTTAGCAAGGTAGAGTCATACATAATGAAGTATAAGCATAGGAATGATAGCCCACCATCTATTGCTTACAAATTAAGTCACAGGTTCTGCCCACACACAGGTAAGGGAGAAGACACCAAGAGGCAGAGGTTACCAAAGCCACACTAAGGCTTATATATCAGGCTAGAAGCCTAAACATCTATTATTTATATCCCACTTCACTCCACCTTGCCCAGGTTTTCCTACTAGAGGATCACTTTCAGTTCACATTCCAGAACTGCATTCACAACCAGATGCTCGTGCTTAATGGTTAATTCTGTATCATATTATAAGCTGAGATCTTTTCTGGGAGGGACACTTTCCCAGTCAGTTGGCCAATGCCATTCAGTCACTGAATGAATGTCCTGTGTTGCTAACCACCAGAACAGCCAAGAAATCATTCCAGTTGGAAAAAGCCCTAAGGGCCAATTATTGGATTGTCATGATTTATGTCTGTGCCTGCTGTGACCAACATACGTCATAGTTATGCATGGAAATACAACCACTGACAGGAACAGCCACTTACACCTCGTGCTGTGTCTACCCTGAGCCAAAGCAGTCAGTCAACTCTGAGAGGTAAACATCAGTCAAGGAAAGGAGCTGATGGCTTAAATACTTAACAACAGAATGATGGCCAAAGATCTCTTTTCCATCAGTCACACACATGGTCCCAGAATGAAAAAGAAGTTTGAGTAGCATACTTTTTCCTAAAATTTACCACACAATATTTGTTGAAAACATACTGTATTCTAGGTACTCTTTTTAATATTTGGATTGCAGATGAATGACTGAAATAGGGTCAGGAGTCAAAACTACTCTTTTAATTCTTCCTCTACTATATTACTGCATGGCTAAGCAATTTCTCAAAGATCGCCACCCATCAGTATCCAAGACCTTTCTCATTGCTCCCATTTTAACCCTACAATTTGGCCAAGATTTGCTTCTGCTATGGTAAAACTGAATGCCTATAGTTATTCCAATAAATAACTGGAGTGGCTTGCCACTGTCTGCAGGAGTTACAGAAAAAGCCATATGATAAAATCTTATTTATCCATAAAAATATCTGAGGTTAAGAAAATGTTGTGGTTCCACAAACATGTGAAAGTCAAAGATCACCTAAAACAAATGCAGGCTGGTTCAACACAAATGCTCAAAGTGACACACAAAAGGGTATCCTAGGACAGCAGTGTCTTCCCTTTCTCTGTACTATTTCTGGAGGTAACTTTTTATGTTCCTAAGGCTTTTTTATACTACAGCCTTAAACAGCAAATAAATGACAAACTTACTTTAATAATCATTTATCACAAGCTTGGTATTGGGGGAAAACAAACTCTTGACAAATACCAAGGACTCCTTTATTCTTAGCTCCCTTTTATTGTCAAGGACTCCTTTATTCTAAAGCAGTGGCTCCTGGAAAACTTTCCTTTTCAAGGATTCTTTTTCAAAAACAATCAATAATCTACCATCAACTTTGTAATCTCTTTAGAAAACAGCACCCTTTCAGCTCTGGAGTTTTAAAGTTAAAATGCAAGGGAAGATGCCTACAACCCAAAGACTTCACTTTTTTTGATTTGTTGATTATTAATCAAAAAACTAGTACTCAATCACAAGATGAGAAGTTAATAGTTATTAAAAATTATTAATTTTTAAAATTCAGAGTTGATTCTAAAAACCAACTGGTCACATCCTTATCCACAGGCTGATTCTCCTTAAAAATATCTGCAGTGTCTATTCAACTTTTGCTCTAAGAGCCCTGGTGACAGAGAGCTCATGGCCTCATGAGAGGGTTCATTTTATTTTTTTATATCACTTTATAAATGTTGCTGTTGTTAGTCTAGTCAGTTTGGCCCTGTATTTTTAATCCATTATCCTAGTTGTACCCCTTAGCAGTTCAAGACAGAAATCTTGCCCCTTCATAAGACAATCTTCCAGATATCTGAAATCCCCTACCATATCCTGAATATGCTCTTCCAAAGGTATCCATTTCCATGAATCTTTCCTCAGAACATGATTCTGGTTCTATTATGTTCTGTATTCTGACTTTACATACACAGGATTCAAACAAGATTTTGTAACACTATTATTCTTAAACTCAACAGGAAAGGCAACACAGCAACAGCATCTAGTATTAAGGAAATCTTACTTTCTACATTATTTTTTGCTACAACTTGGGAGAAAATGTAAAGTTCTGAAGTGAATATTTCACTCTCGATATAATCAGCTGCAGGATCTTTGGGGAATTGAAGACTGAGAATCACTGTTCTATCTCCTAGCTTGATTACATTCTTTGAAAAGTGTGATAGCCAGAATTGAATGAAAAAAAAAAAATCTAAGAGTTGGTTTGCCAGGGCACTGAAGTATCAGTCATTAGGTCAAAACTTTCTGCTTTTCCTATTATATCTGCCCTTCAGGGTCCAGCTAACCCCGGCCCCTTCTAGAAGACCCTCCAAATGGCAGAACTACATGTTGAACTCCTAGAGTACTTGGATACAGACCTGTGTTGGACTTAGAGCATTCAACTTCCAGTCATGTGTCCTTGGATACCATTCTTTATGGTCCCTGGTGCCAGTTTCCTATGGTGTAAACAGAAGTTCTTCAAGGTCACTGGAAAACTTAGTTTCCAGCATAGGAATTAGTAATGTGAATTCACTGTCTTTTTCCTATTCTGTCCTAAACCGTTCTCAGAACATTGAGTTACTAATCTTCAAATACAGACTACATCCAGAATTATGGAACCAGAAGAGAAGATAGTTTTCTAAGAAACTAAAATTAATTAAAGGTAATGCATTTATATTTCACTGGCCACAATTAGAATGCTACCCACAATTAGAGATAACTTGTAAAACTAAGAAGCACTCCAAAAAGCATCCTCTGCAATGCATCCGTCCCAACATGAACTATCGTCACATGGTGTATAAAGTAACCAAACATTTTCTTGAAGAAATAGAAGGAGAAAGCTTGTGATGATCTGCACAAGCACAAAGGAAAGTTTATACCAGTGATGGTAAAGGTTTTAGAGACACAGGGTCAAAGTGCAATCCAACATCCACTCATTATAACAAAGTGTCAACACTGCAATTAAACTTGAGTATCTGATGCTTGGCTGCTGGGACAACTCAGATCCCTTGCTGACAGATAGGGCTCTATGTGCCCACTGCAGCTCTTATGCCATAGGTTCGTCACCACTGGTTTACAGAAAATTATTGTGCATGAGTCTAAACTCTAGGTATAGTGATCAGTGCTCCAGGGCAGAAGACACTGGAGAAGAGCAGTTCAACTTATGTCTCAGGAACACATAACTGCCCAAAGTGGGGCCCCGCCAGCCACCTGCTCACCTGGGGTGGACAGGCCATCTCCAGAGTATACAGACACAAAGGAAACTGCCTGTTGTCAAGAATCCATTCAAAAGACCAACTCTCTGATTTGTTGATTTTTCTGTATCATTCTCTTGGTCTCCATTGCATTAATTTCTCCTCTGATCCTTATGATTTCCTACCTAGTATGAGCTCTTGGTTTGCTTTGCTCCTCTTTTTCTAGTAGCTTAAGGTTCACCATTAGATTGTTAGTTTGAGCTTGCTCTGTTTTCTTGATATAGGCATTCACTGCTATGAATTTCCCTCGTAGAACTACTTTCATTGTATCCCATAAGTTCGTGTATGTTGTACTGGGGTTATCATTCAATTGTAGAAACTGTTTAATTTCATCTTTAATTTCTTCTGTGACCCATTGGCTAGTCAGTAGTGTATTGTTCAATTTCCATATCTTTGTGAAAGTCTTGGGATTTTTTTTGCTCTTCATCTCTAGTTTCAAGACACTATGATCTGACAGTATACAGAGGACAACTTCAATTCTTTTCCATTTACTTAAACCTGTTCTATGAACTAGGACGTGATCTATTTTGGAGAATGATCCATGAGCAGCTGAGAAGAATGTAAATTCTCACTTAGCAGGGTGAAATACTCTGTAGGCATCTATTAAGTCCATACAGTCACACTCTGACTGCAAATGAATACATCGTCACTCAGTTTGTGCTTGCCTCCAAGGGGATTTGTGCATGTCAATTGATGCCTCAGTTTCATCCCTTCTGAGGAAATGAACTGAGTTCTGTTGTGTAAAAGCTAAGTGACAGAAGCAGCACTATGGCTAATCCCACTCTGGTGATGGCTTTGCCTCTGATGCCCTGGTTCCTCTAACAACAACACACTCAGGATGGCGCTTCACAAACAGGTATAGGAAGCGGAAGCTGCAGACTCTTTTCTTCCATCAGAATCTTCTCTGCCAAATTTACCAGCCCTGCTCATTCCAGGGACGAGAAGTTGCGCAATGCTCAGACTCAGAGACACCTGTCACCTGACAGGACTGATCAGTTGTCCTTACGGGCCCAGGGGTTACTCTCTATACTCTCTGTCCCCTTCACTTCTTCTTGAGATTGGAATACAGCTGAGACTGGAGACCAAATGCCCTTGTTTTCTTTTACAAGCTCAACTGAAAGGACTGATTTCAATGTGCCATTTGGCAGCAAGGTAGAGAAGAAGGTTTGAGACAGGAAAACAGTAGTGAACCTATCAGACACATACCACAGCAAGCTTTTTGTTATCGCTAAAAGCTCTAAAAGATTCACTATCACTGGTGTAAGAGAAATGAGGCTTACACTTGTGGTCCAGTGGGATAGCCTCTGGCAGTGATGGTGAACCTTCTAGAGCTTTCGATGATACAAATAGCCCGTGGCAGCACACATACCAGAGGTTCCCCACCACTGTCACATACGCTCAGGCTTTGTAAATTGTAACGTCAATTCTGAATCCTCTCCTGAGCGGCAGAGCACCCCTCCCAACCCTGGCCACACACCTCCTATATACATCCTATATTTCTCCACTGCAACTTCCTGTACATATCTCAAATCAATACACACAAAACTAAACACAAAGTATTCCTCCCCAGATCTACTCTTGTCTTCCCAAAGCCCAGATATGGGGAAACCAAAGCATTCTTGCTGCAAGTGTAGCAACATGGAGTTTTCAATCCCAAGTGCACACACATACGTATATACATACATCAAATCTTGGACATGCTTACTCAAAGATACCTAAAGTACTTTTAATAGGAAAGAATCTCTTTATTCTTTTTCCTTTACCCAAAAGTAAGCTGCAGCTCCTTCATAATGACCCCTACATCCATAACCCTATCTCAGCTAACTCATCCCCTCATCTCTTTTCCTCCAAGAAGTCTTTCCTGAGCTCTTGAGAACAAGTTCAATGTCTGTCTCATGTGCCTTCAAAGGTTCTTGGTGCAACCCTTGCAATGAATACTAAACTACGAGTTAAGAAAACCTACTAGGATTTGAACACCTAAGAACTCTGGTGTCGTTATCTTTGTTATCCAAGTGCCCATTAGCAAATTAATATTCAATAATGTTGATGTAATGAGTGAATAGTAGATACTGCTAATAAGCATGGATGAGTTGAGAAAGTAGACAGTTTGAGCGACAGGCCTCAGATTTTAGCCAGCTGTAACTCTGACTCTGTGACACTGGCAAGTCTCTCTGTGCTCCCTCAGTTTAGATTTGTATCTTTGAGGGAAGTCATGTCACCTTGTTCGTGGACTTCTTGACCCAGTTGTGTGAAGTGACAGCATGCAAGCGGTTTTATAAGATTGTTTGGTGAATCTATTGAGTTGGACAGGAGACAGAATAGCTTGGTGGGGTAGAGAAACAAGAAGTAATTTGTGACCTTTTGCTCAAATTAATACATGTCTTCCATTTGGAAACTGGAAACTGTCAAAATAACACCAATAATCTAAAGGACAACTGGTTATTTTATTTTTGCAGTCCTTGGGATCAAACTCAAGCCCCTGTCAACTGGTTAATATTATGACCAGAGGTTATGGAGTTCAGGCTGGGGACCTTGGCAGACATGGAACACTGTAAATTTTCACATGTGGGGGGGGAGTCCCTTAAAGGGTGGAAAAACAACATCATCTGTCTTTCCCTTGAAAAAAGACTATTATGCTAAAGCGAATCCAAATGGGACTAAAATGGTTAAAGTCACAAGGCTGCTCAGCATTCATTCGCTATTCAGGCACAAGCAACACACCAGCACTAACATGAACCATGGTTTTTAGCCTTTGGAGTTGAAAGATGAACCTGTCTTCTTGCAGACCAAACACTTATGCTAATAGAAAAGAAACTTTCTGGAAAAAAAAAAAAGCCAGTCAAAGCTAAGAGACCTGTCAACAGCAGGGTCATCAGTGAAGAGCTAACCAGGAGAGAGCCGAAATCAAAGGCTGTCTCTGCCGGCCCTGCACACTCTGTTCAGTGGGAGCTCATGGTGGTCACAGCTCCTTTAACAATATTTATAATGAAGGAACAACGCTGGAGATGTCAACCCTGATTATTCATAAAGCTTCCTCCTGCTCAGATCTACCCCGGGGCTAACAGTAAAAGTACCTGATTCCCAATTCTCAAACACAAAAGCATACAGAGCTTGAAAGAAGAGCTGACTAATAAAGTTTGCATATCCCTAAGAAAAAGAGCATACAAGGAAGAAGAAAAGGAATGGCAAGATTAAACAAAAACAGTAAGCTCGGATGGAAAATGATAAAAATTTTAAAAGGCAAGAACTTAAACCTATTTTCATTTTTTTTCTTTTTCTTTCTTTTTTAATGTCCTTGTTCATTTACATTTCAGTGTAAGCCATTCGGAAAGAACAGCTGTTTCATCTCTCGACTATGGCACCGAGACACTCTGGACACTTACTGTGGGGAGTATGTCGCTCAGCTCTGCTCTTCCGAATGGGCCAAAGGCTTTAAACTATAAGGTGGGTGGAAGGAGGGTTGCTTTTCTGGTTCAGTTAGGCAAAGAGGTAAGCAAGGCAAAGACTTGGAGGCTGCACTTGGACACCCATATTGGAGAAACCATCCCAGGCCAGCCTGGAGTCCTCAGCTCTCTGGACGTGGTCCATGACCCTACTCAGTCAGTGAAGCTCTCCTCAATTTCCTCATTGATGACATGGGAACAAAAGCACTAACTTCTTGCTAGGATTCCTGAGGTTTAATAAGAATAAAGCCCAAGACATTGATGATATTAAGCACCTTCTTTCCCCAAAAATAAGATCTAGCTGCAGAATAATCAGCCTTGAACAGTAGAGACCAAAAATGCCAGCCCTGATCAGCCTGTCTCCTGACCTTACAGAGCAGCCTAACAGAGTAGCCACCGAGCAAGAGAACAGTGACGTCAGGTGAAGCGAGGATGGGCTCATTGGGGCTGGCATGTTTGGTCTCTAGTGTTCAAGGCTGACTGTTTCCCAGCTAGGTCTCATATCAGGGAGACACAGTAAAAAAATGTCACTTATTTGCTGCTGTTATCAATCCTGACATGATCTATCTAGCAGATTATTAGGCTGCTTTGTGGTGAAGTCCTCCTGTGATCTCGCTACTCAGGATGCTGAGGTAGGAGGATAGCTTTGTGTCTGAGGCCAGCCTGGGCTACACAGTGAGTTCAAGGCCAACCTAAACTTCACAGTGAGACCCTGGCTCAACACTGAGGGGGTGGGTGGAAAAATTAAGCTACTTTTGAATTTTTTTTGTGATTTCGACAGAGGAATGATTTCAGATTATGGTGATGACTAATGCTGTCTGACCCATATCCTGACTCTTCTCTTGGACCTGATTGGTGATAACCCCTCATGCCTTATGGTTGTATGGAGCTGTGTGACTGGTTCTAGTAGACAGTTTTGAGAAGAAGCACCTTGCAGCACTTCTGGCCCAAGATATTTGTCAATGCAAAATCCTCTAGCATTTTCTTCCCATGGCAACGACACATGGGAACATTTGAAATGATGACAATTCCAGCATCTTGGCTCTGGGCTTAGGAGGTGGAACAAAGTTCCTCACTCCCATAATGAACTCACGGAATGGGGCAAATATAGGCCGTTGTCATTTTATGCCATCAAGATATGATATGGGGGATTGTTCCATATTATACCGTATCATACCACAGCCTCCATATCATACCACAGCCTATACCCCTGTGCTGACCGAATCACAGATGTTCTCATTTTTGTTTTGGAACTCAAAAAATGTGCATACAACTGGATGGCAAAACTAAGCCCTATACTACATGATTTTACATGTATTATCTTCTTTAAATTTTACAAAAGATTTGAAAGGCCCTGAAGTGGAAATGCCGATTTTAGACATCTGAAGGAAACAAAGATTAATGAATTGTATTCCTGTGTACTTTTCTTTTTAACCTCTTTTTCTTACTCTCTCGGAGTGTTCTAGACTTGCCAGTTTGTTCTCCAGCCCTGTAATTCATGAAGTGCCCCAGCTTTCAACAGATTTCCCTGTCTTTCAATTCTCTAGATCTGTATCAGACAGCACAATGGAATATGTATTGTCCTAAATGTTTTACCATTATGTAGTTAGTTTGAGTCATCTCTTTGAAAAGATTCTAGACTTTTTGAAGCTATGTACATTAAACTTTTCTTTACTATTGAAAAACGGAGCACAGTTACAGCATAGATGAGGTATCGACAAAGACTGATCTAGTGATTCTATTCTCGCTTGGATTTTACTAAAGACAAGCATCAAAGTTTAATTTGTGATGGTTGTTGGATCAAACTGACTTGTCCTAAACTGAATAACTTTGTTATTTAGTACACCAAAAAGCTATAATGAGTTAGCCAAAAGAAAAATCTCAGACAGTACAAATTATATCTCACATACTTTGCTAATCAAAACATACCAAAGTTATTTCTATTACTGGGTCGCTAACTTTCAAATATTCACTAAATGTAACTTGTTTATAAGCTGTTATATATTCTAAAATATATATAAAGGCAAATATTAAAAGCACTGACTGAGCAGATACATTACCCTAAACATTGATAAGACTAAATATATAGGATTAAAAACAGGTACAAGGAATATTGATCACTGTTGACTATTAAATTGCACTTTATACTGCACTACTCCTTTTGTGAGACAGGGTCTCACTTTGTAGTTCAGGCTGATCTTGGGCTCACAGTGTAGCCCAGGGCAGCCTCAAACTCACAGTAATCCTTCTGCCTCCACCTCCCAAGTGCCAGGATTACAGGCACGAGCCACCATGCCCAGCATTGTGGTATATGGTACCCGGGGTTGATCTCGGGACCTTGCACTTGCCAGGCTGATGTCAGAACTACTGAGCTAAATTCCTAACCTCGTTTTTCTTTTTCTATTAAAATATCTTCTTTTTTAAAGGAAAAACAGAACATTTAAAGTTGTAAATTTTACTACTTACAACATTACATGCCCACAAAATATATCAGGTCAATATTGTATTTTAAAATACCCTGCAGTGAAATCAGGGTTAAAATTTGTATCACCTCTGGCATTTGCTTCTGAAACTGTTTTCTGAGCAATAGGAAACCTTGTGCCTAAGGAAGCATTTGAGATCTTATGTAATGCCTATGGCCCACTTATTCCAAATGCAAAGATTTCACATATAAAGAGCAAGCCTCACTGGGCCTGGTGGCTCATGGCCTATAATCCCAGCACTCGGGAGGCAAAGGCAGGAGGATTGCCTGGGGCTCAAGGCTGGCCTGGGCTAGAGTGAGTTCAGGGCCATCCTGAACTATAAAAGCGAGACCCTCTCTCAAAAAACTAAAAAAAAAAAAAAAAAAAAGAACAAGCCTCAATTAAAGAACTTGGAAAAGCAATCGCATCACTGTTCTTCCTAATTCTGTAATCAACATAGCTAATGGAATGAAAATGCTCTACCTCATTCTGAAGAGCCTTCTAGCTAAAACAAGAATTGTGTAGGCTGGGCCAGGGATTTAGGGCAGTGGTTCAGGTGGCTGCCTTGCAAGTGCAAGGGCCTGGTTGATCCCCAGTAACCACATACAACAAGGCTGGGTGTGGTCGCTCTCACACCTGTAATCCCAGCGTTTAGGAGGCAGAGGCAGGAGGACTGCTTTGAGTTTGAGGCTGAGCTCAGGGCCAGCCTGAACTACAAAAGCAAAACTTTGACTCAAAAAAAAAAAAAAAAAAAGAATTGGGCAGGTTTTGTTATTTGTTATTTGTTATTTTTAATATAGTAAAATTAAGATATTATAGAATGAAACAATTTTATATTGTTAGAGGTTGTACTGGCTGATGAAAATTCACAGGCTATGAAAATTGATGAAAGTCTGAAGAAACAGGACAGACACAATAAAGTGAAAAATATGTAGGTAAATTTTAGTTTGAAATCTCTATGCTTTTAACCTGCTACACTAAATCACACACTATAATTTTCTTTGTACAGAAATAGTAAATGGTTTGCAAGTCATTAATAATCCTCCAGTAAAGTGTACTGTTTGACATTGATCAAGATTTTGTAATTAGTACTGTGTGTGCCCACTTTGCCACTTTTTTTGAGATGATTAAACTACATTAGCAGTTTATTGTCAACTATAGAAATACAGGGAGAACGATTTATCAGTGATGGAGGTAACTACAACTAGCAGAAATTAGAAGAGAACAGGTTTATAATTCAGTCAATTCAAAGTCTTGGAAGTTCTGTGTTAGGATTGGGCTGGCAGAATTAGGTTTTGGGGTTTTTTTTGTTTTGTTTTGTTTTGTTTTTTTGAGACAGGGTCTCACTTTGTGGTTCAGGCTGGCCCTAAGCTCAGCCTCAAACTCCCATCATTGCAATCCTCCTGCCTCTGCCCACCCACCTCCCCCCCCCCCCAGTGCTGGGATTACAGGCATGAGCCACCACGCCCAGCACTGTGGTACGTGGTACTGGTTGCTGCTGGGGTGAGTCTCCACACCCAGTACGGTTATGTGGTTACCAGGGATCAAACCCGGGTTCCTTGCGCTTGTAAGACAGGCGCCGGAACCACTGTGCTATATCCCCAGCCCTGAAATGTTTTATTTTCAGTGCTTGAAAATATACTTAAAGGTAATTGGCTGGGAAGATGCCATATAATTTTAAGTTCATCTGAATGCTTTAAATGTGTTTTATGTCTAAAATGGAAACATTTTTGAAATGTTAAAAAAATAAAAAGGGCTCTAGGTTAAAGATTCTCCAAACTAATGAAATCCTAACAATGACACTGTGGGAAAACACACTATTATTATGCTCTCTTTACAAGTACTAATGTGAGGCAGCACGACCAAGGTCATACTAAAAAGAAGTGAAGGAAGGACTTGAACTTGGCCTTCCAAACCAGGGAGCTCTGGTTCTGAACCATTAAGCGCACCACACTCCCATCCATGGAGAGAAAGAACACTAATTTGATGACATTTTTTTCTTTTTATACTGATTATAAAGTGTGTTACCAACTTTCAAAGCAGAGTCCAACTCAGAACTTAATCTCAACCTCGTCTACTTTTGTAGATTACACTGGCTTCTCACTTCCACGGGACCAACTTAATACTAAAATAAAATAATGGTGCCAGCACTGCTGGCTCAGATTTTAAAATTCAAGGTAGCATGAGTCCTATAAGAGGATAATCTGGAAATTCATGAAATGAGTTTCTGTTATTTTTCAATGTTATCTGTAGTAGCAAAAAATGAGAGCAAGGGAGACACCTAAATATCCAACAACAGGCTAAAAGTTAGCTAATGCATTACACAATGATATGCTGAGAGTATTACCTATGATTAAAGTTATGCTTGCTTGGCCAGAAATGGCCTTGTTCCATTTCTGCTTCCTCTTATGAAGGTCTCAACTGAGCATTTTTCCCCACTCCAGCCATGACCCACTCCCAGTTCATCACTGGTGGCTTTACAACTGAAATAATCTGAGGGAGAGAAGCCCCTGACCATCAACCGATTCCCACTGTGCAAAGGTCCGGGTCCCAGGCAGGTATACTCACAATAGCACCCACTGTGTTCAGGGAAAATGACAGAGCTTTGCTGTCATCATATCTGTGTGGAAACCTTGCAGCAATCACCCACTTTGTCTGATCAGTCACTACTAATAAGACTGGGTGAGAGTGTCACAGAGAAGTTGCTTGATTTTTGCCCCTGCCTCCCTATGAAGAACCTGGACCAACAACAGAGTCTAATCAGAAGACAAGTGCTTAAGGACCGTCACCAATATTGAGGCTATCAATACCAGACACCCACTAAAGTGACATAATCAACATCAACAGTGTCTGAGGAAACCCACGACCCAACAGAGGTCACCAGTCCCACTGTACAAAGAGCCACACAGACTACCTCACACACTCTGCTTTCTATATCACACATGCCTGAAGGGCTAGAGTATTTCCACTTTTGTACAACTCTAATCACAGCCAAAGAATCTATGGGGAGATTACACTATGGTGCCCAGCTTAAAAACAAAACAAAACAAAACAAAAAACCTCAATTGCATATAAAACCAATACCTAAAAAGCGTATCTTCAGGGCAAAGTTATTTACTAAGAAGGCCATCTCATGAGTAGGGGATTTAGCTCAGTGGTTCCAGCCCCTGCTTCACAAAAGCAAGGTCCTGGATTCGATACCACATACAGCAAGCTGGGCATGGAAACTCACGCCCACCAGCAATCAGAACCACATACCACAGTGCAGGGTGTGATGGCTCATGCCTGTAATCCCAGCACACAGGAGGCAAAGGCAGGAGGAATGCTGTGAGTTCAAGGCTAGCCTGAAGTACAAAGTGAGACCCTGTCTCAAAACAAACAGAAGAAGAAGAAAAAGGAGAAGAAGAAGAAAACAGAAACATTTAATCTTCTCGGAGATAAAAATAGGTAAAGCTTTTGAAGACACAGGAATAGGAAGAGAGTTTATAAACAAAAGCACGATCATGCAACAAATATTAGAAAGAATCATGGTGAATGACAGCTCATCAAACCAAAAAGAATTTGCATAGCAAATGAAACCACTGACAGTGTGAAAAGACAACCCACGTAATGGGAGAAAATTTTACCAGCTACTCCTCAAAGGACTAATATCAAGAATATATATGGTGAGGGATTAGCTCAGTGATTATGGCGCCTGCCTCACAAGTACAAGGTCGAGTTCACAAGTTTGATCCCCAGTGCAAAAAACAAAAAAAGGACGTTAAACAATATATAAAGAACTCAAAAAACTCAGACTTACCCCGAATTTAAAGTCCAATCCAAAAGTGACATCTGAAATAAACAGATACTTCTCAGATGAAGAAGTACAAATGGCAAGTTAATATATGAAAAAAATGTTTAACATCATTAGTCATTTAAGAGAAGGAAATTAAAACAACACAGATTCCATCTCACTCCAAAATGAATGGTTATTATGAAGAAATCAGTCAATACTAAATGCTGGTGGTACTGTGAGGAAAAAGGAACCATTCTCCAATGTTGATGAAATGTAAATTGGTGCAACCAATGTGGAAATCAATATAGAGATTCCTCAAAAAACTAAAACTAGCTGGGCATGATGGCTCACACTTGTAATCCCAGCACTTGGGAGGCAGAGGCAGGAGGATTACTATGAGTTTGAGGCTTGCTTGGGCTACATAGTAAGCTAAGGGCCAGCCTGAAATACAAAGCAAAATCCTGTCTAAAAAAAAAAAAACCCTAAAACTAGGGATTCTATTTTCCTAGCTATCTTCCCCTGTTTCTACAGGCACAATTTGTAATACAGAAATCTTGGAAATAGTCCAGATGCCCATCATTGGATGAATGGATAAAGAAAATGTGGTTTTTATGTATGATGAAGTACTACTCTACCATAAAGATAAACTTAAGCCATTTTTAAGTAAATGAATGCACCTTGATAACATAATTCAAAATGAAATAATTCAGACACACATTTAAGTATCACATTGTTTCTCTTGTGTGAGAAACTGAAAGTGCAAATATGGACCCAAATGGATGATAAATATTTGAGAAGAATGAAAGAACATGTTCAAATGGGAAGGGGAGCAAGGAAGGGAAGATAAAGAAGGAGAAAGAAAAAAGAATAGAGAGAAAAATGGAAATAAAGCTTTTGTAACTAAAGGAGGAAGGGTTTAAGGGAGGAGAGAGACTGGGGGAAAAAGAATCAAGATATATTATGTACATGTACAAATTCCCTATGATGAATGTGATCATTATGTATATCAAAAGTGTACCAATAAAATTCATTTAAAAAAAGAAATATGTTAGAAGGGCACAGTGAAGGAAAACTGCTCAATTCATAGCAGCCAGTAAACAGAGAGAGAAAAGAGAACTGTGGAGGAAGATACATCCTCCAAAGTCATATTTCCAGTGACATCCTTAATCAAACCAAGTCTTGCCTCCTATCAGCACTTTTAGCTGTGAACTCTTCAGTAGATCAATCCATTCATGATTGTAATGCTCTCAAGATCTAACCAGCTCTGAATATATGAAATTTGTGGAAGGGTCATTCTAGACCTAAACCACAATGAAAGTCAGCCCTATTTGACTGACAGCAGATTTCTCAGCAGAAAGAAATCCTACAGGCCAGGAGAATATGAAATGATCCGTTTCAAATCCCGAATGAAAATAAATGCCAGTCAAGATTACTATACCCAGTAAAGCTATCCTTCACAAGTCAAAAGAAAAAAGATCTTCCAAGATAGGTATAAGAGGGATCATGATCATAGGGCCAGAAAAAGATGCCTAAAGGAATTCTATACCCAGTAAGTTGACAAATGACAACTACCATCATGATAGCATGTCAAAGTATAAAACACACTAGGAAAACAGAGAAATAGAATAAAACATTAGCAGTATAGTAAGCAAACCATCAAAGCAAAAAGGTGAATAAGGGAGGAAGAAACAAAGAACATCCAAAACAACTAGAAAAAAATCAACAAAACGGGGAGCCATGCCTTTCAATAATAACATTCAAAGTAAGTAGCCTTAACTCTTCAATTAGAAGATATGGACTACCTGAGTGGATTAAAACTGTTAGCTGCAATAATAACATTCAAAGTAAGTAGCCTTAACTCTTCAATTAGAAGATATGGACTACCTGAGCGGATTAAAAGTGTTAGCTGCAAGAAATCGCCTCAAAAATAAAGACATCTTGAAAGTGAAAGGATAAAAAATGAAATTCCAAACAGGACTCCAGTCCTAAAATGAACAAGAGTAGCCATATTCATATCTGACAAAATAGACCTTAAGACAAAAACAGCAAGAGATAAGTTGACTATATAATGATTGAGGAACTAATTCATCAAGAAGAGATGATGACTATAAATATATATGCATCTAATTTCAGGCACTTATTTTTTATAAAATAAACACTATTATACCTAACTTCAATTGGACATATTTCATTTTGTTCTGTCTTGTAAATTTTTTCTTTATTTCCTCCTTTTTCTCTGGGCTATTTCAATATTTTCAATGACCTGTCTTTACATTTGTTGCTTGTCTCTTCCTCTGTCTAACAGGTTAGGTCTATACTTTATGCTTTTAATTTCAGTGATTACATTTTATTTCTATGATTTCTATTCAATTTTTATAAATTTCAATTTATGGTAAAATTTCCATTTTATTATGTATTTTTAAATCACAGTTTTTTCATAAACTCCACAAATTTTAAACTTACAGAAATCACACAAAAACATTACATAGTTTCTATGTATTCTTTTATACTACTAACATCTAACACGTCCATGGGGTACAGAAGCACTTTTTTTACAAAATCCAACAAATAGAAATCATTAAGGAGAAACTGAATAAATATGTACTAAGGTGTTTTAATTTTCATAATAAAAGATATCATAAGCTTGGTTAAAAACAAAGGATGCAGATCAGAAGGAGACATTGTCAAACACATAACTGACAAGGGATTAATAAATATAATATTTTGCTTTAAAATTCTCTCCAGACAGTAAAAAAAGAACAATTCATTTCACAGATGACAACACAGCATGATCCAGGAACAAATGAAAAGATGCTAGGTTTCAATCTTAATCAAATATACATTTAAAAAATTATCAAATTGACAAAAAAATTTCAAGCCTAACAATGTGACGTAACGGCACTTACACAAAACAACAAGAATAACCATATAATAATGCTAATAAGAATGTGAATTTTATTCATGTAAATATTTTGGAGAATAATTCAGAAATACTTTAAAAATGGAGAGCTGTGGGGGCCAGGGAGTTAGCTCAGTGGTTCTGGCGCCTGTCTTGCAAGCGCAAGGGCCTGGGCTCGATTCCCCGGTAACCACATACAATACTGGGCGAGGAGACTCACGCTCAGCAGCAATCAGTACCACATACCACAGTGCTGGGCGTGGTGGCTCACGCCTGTAATCCCAGCACTCGGGAGGCAGAGGCAGGAGGATTGCTGTGATTTGAGGCTAAGCTCAGGGCCAGCCTGAACCACAAAGCGAGACCCTGTCTCAAAAAACCTAAAAAAAAAACAAAAAAAAAAAAACGGAGAGCTGTGTATATTGTAAAAGCCAGTTTCTAAGTGCCAGCTCTAGAGAAAATCTTGAATTTGAGCAGGAGACACGGAGATGTAGTAACGTTCATAATATTTAAAAATTAGAAACAACCTTAAGATTCATTGAGTAGAAGATCACTAATACCAGGTATGGGAGCACATACCTTTTATTTATTATTTATTTTCAAAATAAAAATGACAAAAGTACAGTTATTCTACATATTACTACATAGTAGTTAAAATATTGAACCAGCCATTTATAAATCAGGACCAACAAATCTCAAAAACTAGGTATCAGTTGGAAAAAGTATATACTTTTTTGTAAATTTTTAAAACATATAAAAAATGTTATGCATGCTTGGAGGCACATAAATATGTAGTTAAAGTATAAAAATATGCATGAGATTGATAAACACAATATCAAAATGGAGGTTGTTTCTGAGGGAAAAAGAACTGAGATCAGAGATGAGTTTTAACTGTAAATATAGTATATTCTTATGTAAAAAATGAAAAAGATAAAAGGCATATGATACAAAATGTATTATAATTGAATGTGTCTAATTTTTTATAGTTTTAAAAAATGGGATAAATTGAACCTAGAAATGCACATGCTGGGATATATTTCTGCCAAATATCAAAGAGAAGCTCATAATCACTTCTTTAAAGAGATATTTGTCATTTCGGTACAATTTCTACAGAAATCCAAAATATGAGTTAGACTGGAGAGAAGCTTCCCATAGTCACACCCCATGAGCTAGATAGTGGTCAGGGGCCCAGTGGGACAGTTCTGCTATCCTCAGCCCAGATTTTCCAAGAGGGATGCTTGCAAACCTTCCACCATATCTGCAGGGCAGCAATTCAGAGAGGGGAAATATCTAGGAGACTGCTTCATTCTTTTTCAGGGCACAAAGGAAATAATCACACATTTCTTCCTTTCCCATTCCCTTGACTAGAATGTTGCTGCTTGATCCTATACTGTGTGAAGGGAATGTAAGAGATGTCATCTCAATCTGGAAAACCACATACCTAACTGAGCTCGGCAATTCAAACATTAAAGAAGGAAGAGGGCAGTGGATAGAGCTGGACACTATCCACCTCTGCAATGGGATGGATAAGATGGGCACAGCGACAGCATTCACACAGAAAGAAACTGTCCCTTTTTCTGCATCTCCTGAACATCCAACCCCATCAAAAGCCCTCATTTACCCTTCTTGCCAAAACTCTTAGCTCTAGTCTCTCCCAGTTGTCCTTCATGCCACAAGCGTCTTCCCTGAGCTGGACACTAAGAGGTACTAGAGTTCAGAGATGGGGAAAAGTGGACATAACTGGGGCACTCATGATCAGCACTCAAGCGGTGGCGTCAGCAACTTAACCTCAGCATTAGGGAGAACCTATGAGTTAGTGACGGGAGTCCCTGAAGACTTCTCTGCCGACCTTCCTTGCTTCATAGAGAAGTGTCCTCAAAACTGAAGCTAGGACATGCCATAGACAGCTGTCGAGGAGATGAATAAGATTCTTGCCAAAGGGAATAAAATTTAAAAAATAGGTTTGAGGATGAGAAACAGAACATTCTCAGAAAAAAAAAAAAAACACTGCTCAAAATGAATGTAATTTAACAAGGTAAAGCTGGACAGTGTGGGGGAGTCAGATCACAGACTTCAGACTTTATTTTGCATGTATAAAGGGAACTGTTAACAAATTTTGGACAATGGGGCAAAATTGGGTAGATTAGAAAATTACCTCTAATAGCACTGTAAAGGATGGAGTAGAATAAAAGAAAAAATATTGATAGGATAAAAAGGCAGAGGAGATAATTAGAGGGCACTGTGGGGGAGAGGAGGAGGGATAAATTCACTTTGCGATTTGTAGGGTTTGAGGTACCTACAGAACACTCGGTGGAAATGGGCAATAAATACTACGTTGGACACATAGCCTGGTGCTCAGGTAAGAGGCTCGGAGCTCCACAGTATACCTGTCCTTCACTTCTCAGTGTCTGACCTTGATAAGATATTTTTAAACCACAGACGCCTTCTGCTTCCTCAATTCATGGTGACTGGTCTACCACTCCATGACAGTCCCCAACCCACACTCTCTCGTTGCTTCAGTACCTCCTGATCCATGACAGCAGAGTACTAGAGACTCAAGTCTAATGGGGACTCACTAATGGGGCAAAGGCAGCCTGCAGAGACGTGTGTGGCCCTGTCATGCTTAACAGCCCTGTCAGACGAGGTGAAGACAGACACGGCATCTTTAGCCAATTTCCTGGTGACCCAAAGATGAGTTTGGGGAGGTCACAAGAGAGTTCAGAGAGAAACAAACATTAAAATTACAAAGGTAAATGTAATGGGAAAATGTATAAAATCCTATCAAATAATTGTTTTTAAAATAAATCATTTACAAAAGTAAGCCCATAGGGAAATCCAAGTAAAGATATTTGGTACCCAAAACCTATTTCTTATAAATAATAATTAAAAAAAAAAGACCCGGTAAAACTTCATCTCAAGCCCAAGGAGCACTAGGTCCTAGTCCTCCATCAGCAAAACAAAACAGAATTCATCTTCCAGAGGGATGGCTAACACATGTAATAAAATAAGCGACATCATCTTCTCTGAGTCATTCTTCCACCCTACAGGGACTCCCACCTGCTCTCACTGTGAATCTTTCTTAAACTGTTGCTTCACAGTACATGTTAATCTATCTATTTTTGCTATTAAGTAAAACTAAATGCAACTTCTAGGCAGTAATCCAGGCACCTTTACTTTCTCAGTGGATTTCCCCGGAGGAATACACGCACAGTGCAGTTTCTCCCCAAACTTTCATCACTATTGAACTTAATGATTTCAATAATTTTCAGAGTTTATAAACTCCACATAGACAGGTTGACCATGTAGCCCCAGTGGCTCATACAGAGCCAGCCACTTTCTACAATCTTTATAGAAAGAGTAAGTAAATGAATGAAAAAAATAAACAACAGACACCCAGGAAAAATTATCGCCTATTTTAGTAACACAAGACAATATCAGAGATCTTTCTTGTACAACTGTTATGTGACAGGAAGACAGATTTTTTAAGCCACTCTTTTACTAGTTGATAATTAGAATTACTAGTATTCACCTTGTCAGCTATTTCTAGTCAAATTATGGAGACATCCCTACTCACTCGTCACAAAATAACAAGAGGCCAAAAGTGCCAGCCTCCATCAGCCCATCCTCACCTCATCTGGAGTCACTATTCTCGTGATCAGTGGCTGCTTTGTAAGGCAGGTGAGGGCGCAAGGATAGGCTGGCTGGGGCTGGCAGTTTTCAGCTCTAGTTTTCAATGCGGGTAATTTTCCAGTTAGGTCTTATGTGAGGAAGAGGTGCTATGTTGCATTTTAATCTAAAATGTCTCCACAAAGTGTTCAAAAGGCGATTGGGTGATGGAGGTGTACAGCTCTCCACCATGCTGCTCTGCCATGGGATTGCTGCCTCAGAGACAGCTGACCATGGACTGAAACTGAGCCAAAATAAACCTGTCCTTTAAGCTGTACGTATCAGGTATTTTGACCCAGCAATAGGGAAGTGACTAGGACACTATAAACTTTCCTTGAGTAACATAAATATTTCAGAGGAGACTAACATTTCATTTCCTCTCTTTCTTTTTCTCATATCTCTCTTCATTTCTTAACTACAAAATTGTTTAAATTCCAATGAAAAGCCATATCCACCAGGCTATAAACAGGCAGAAGGTGGACAAAGAAGGCCTGGAGGTAATTCAGGGAACACTCTCACACCATGAGTGGAGCTGACCTCACTGATCATCTCCAAAGCAGCTCTTGTCCATGTGCTACAGATTCTGCAGGCAGCAGCAATTAGGCTCTGCTGCGGCAGTGACAGTGCACTCTGTCACACAGTGCACTCTGTGGATATTGTGTAAATCAAAATCTCTTGCAGGCCAGGTGTGATAGCTCAAGTCTGGAATCCCAGCGCTCTGGAGGTTGAGGTAGGAAATCTCAGCAAGATTGAGGCCAGTCGGAACTATATAGTGAGGCTCTGTTTCAAACAAAAACCAAAAAAATTTCTTCCTGCTAAACTTTTGCTGAGGTTTCTATACCACCTTAGCATGGGCCATTTCTTTTTCGCACTAATGAAAGTTTTTCTGTTCACATTTGTACTGTAAATTTTACCAAAAAAGCTACCACTTAGAGATTTTACAGGCAATCAGATCTACTGCCCTGATAGGAGGAAAATGTCATAGCAGAAGAATCATGGTAGTACCAAGGGAATTTACTCACTGAGCGAGCACCCACAATTTCACATCACAGCCAACGCAAGGGTGCTGCTGGCACCACAGCTGAGGCCACAGGAGGGCTGCCTTTCTTCCACTGTACATACAACGTTTTGACATTTTACATCTTAGCATCTTTTTTTTAAATTCAAATCTTTATTGGCACATTATATATACATCTTAACATCTTAGTTATTTTTTAAAAATTTATTTCACATCTAGATCATTTTAAATTTATGGGAAAACAGGGCCGGGGATATAGCTCAGCGGTTCCGGTGCCTGTCTTGCAAGTGCAAGGGCCCAGGTTCGATCCCGGTATCCACATAACAATACTGGGCATGGAGACTCACCCCAGCAGCAATCATTACCACACACTACACTGCCCAGCATGGTGGCTCACACCTGTAATCCCAGCGCTCGGGAGGCAGAGGCAGGAGGATTGCTGTGATGTGAGTTTGAGGCTGAGCTCAGGGCTAGCCTGAACTACAAAGCGAGAGCCTGTCTCAAAAAACCTTAAAAAAAAAAATTTATGGGAAAACAAAACTGCTTTACTATGTATGTACATATCCACAGCCACTCAAGATAAAAAAGAATCTGAATCTGTCTTTCTTCAGAATCATATCAGGGAATGATGCAAAACTAGGAAACTTTGCAAAGATCACAGTGACTACTCAAAATTAAGCATCAGTTTCCCTGACTGGAAACTTTTGTTGGTAAAGAAACCCATTATGTAACATTTTAAATACTTAACAAATATTTTTGTTTAGTTTCTAGCCTGCTAAGAGGACGGTCCTATTAAGTAAGCTTTATGCTCATTTCCTATAAATAAGCATTCTTTTTATACAAATGCCCAGTCTGTGTACAAAGCTAGGGAAATATGGGCCCCATTAGTTGGCTGTCTGCTTTAAAAATCAGTTTTTACTTCTTCCTTCTCATTTCTCCTTCCTTCTCCCTCTCATTCAATACCAATATCAACAATTCAGGAAATAAAATGTCTATGGCAGCTCCCATCAGAGTCTTCCCAACTCAATTTTAACCACTTACAGATCAGCCAGCACTTGTGGCCACTGAGGAATCCATACATTTTCATAACTATGATTTCCAATCTGCAGCTACATTAATGGAAGGTCAGTTATACTAGGATTGAACAGGAAAGTAAGATTTTAGATTCTCTGCATACATGATGGACAAGGCATATCAAAGATGTTCTCTGACATTTTTAATCCAGTTCACTGGGAGCAAAGGCATATTTATAACAGAAAACATGGAAAGAGAATAAAAAGAATAATTTCACGCCACAACTATTATCATGAGCCATATAATGGCTCCTCAGAAGGCACTCCACACTTTAACCACTTTTGGAAACAGATGGTTCTAAATGCGACTAATTTTCCTCAACATTTAGCAGCAACGTCAGAAATTAAACATGTTACAGAAACCATTAGGTTCAGTCCCACCCCTGATACTACCAGTGTTATCTATTAGGGAAATCATTCCTCATTAACACATTTTCATTAATTGAAGAAGGAAGTTGGTAGGAAACGAAAGAACTATCACTAAATATTCCAAAGCAAAAACTGAGCATTTCCTTTCCCAATTCAAACCAAGCACTTGCTGCCTATATTTCCCTTTTGACCAAGAAAGTCAGTGGATCAAGTTGAAGTTTTAAAGTAAGTATTCTACAATCTTCACTCATTCTCACATATACACATATACACTATATACACATCTATATCTCACATATACACTATATACACATCTACCTCAGAAGAATAAAAGATCTTACTTGTGAATGTCTTGGCATAGTGAATAATAAGAAGGCTTAAAACAGCAATCCATTGCCAATCCTGGCTTTGTCTGAACTTAGAGCAAAACAGTCAAAAAAGAATGCAGAATGTCACACTGAAAAAACTCCTGATGGCTTTCTCAGCCATGCTTTGTGGTATAAATCTAGACAAGGACTTTCTTTGATCACTTTTCTCAACTAGAAAATTATTTTTGGGAAAATGATTTCTCCTAAATTCTTTTTTTAATGTCTGACTGAGCTGCTATAAGAATGCAAAATACCTATAAAGGCTTTTCCTGAAAACCTGTTGCTCCAAAAACATGCTATCATCTATCTCCTGTCCTCCCTTCCTAAGCAATGCATTGAACTTGTTCTGGTATGAATGTTGTGTTTGTACCTCAAATGACAACCTCAAGACAAGCAGGGGGTCTGTGATATCCTCTGAAATTCCCAACAAGATGTCCTTTGACAATGGCCAGGAGTTAGGGAAAGTCCCAAGAAGGGAGATGAGAATGGGGGAAAGGATAGAAGGTCTGGTGAGCTAAAAATCTCAGGACCTCCTTATTGAGAAGATAGAGCGTGAAAGAGGAATGACCAAAGACTTTAAAGTCAGGATGAATAGATATAATTAAAGGTGAGTGTGGTTACAAAATGCTAGAACAGAATGGGGGTACGTGTAGAAAAGTGGAAGAAGGGCAACTTTGACACTGCACGCATACATTTAGGGTGAAATATTTTTTACATGTAAATCAACACTAATTTCCTCAATTTCCCCCTTAGCCCTCACTTCTTGCCTCACTTTAAGTATAACTCCATACCCCTCAAGTGTACATAAAGTTATAGTCACAGGAATAAAACAATCAAAGATTGTTGTGTTATACAAACACAAATTATCGCACCTACAATATGATATCTCATTCATCTTTGCCCAGCGGGTTTCTTTCCTTAAGAAAGAGAGACTATTAGGAGAGAGGAGAAGTCGTATAAAGAATATGTTCAACTTGAAATTTTTTGCAACAACAGACACATTCTTGTAAAATGTCGAGAAAGAAGAGTATTAGAAGGCTCCTCCTAAAACTTAGGAGAAACTATAAGATGCACTGCAAAGAAGAATGAGAGCAGTGGTCTTAGGACTGTGCCAAGTCCTTTGAATACCAGAAATTTACTGCTCACACTCTTGGTATTAAGTCAGTTAGGTCAATCCTAAAGAGTTCCTTCCACTACATTTTGACCCTGGTGCAAATTGGCAAGGAACCTACTACTAGGAAATACTAAAGTACATCCTCCAGTGGTATGGGGATTTGGGATGAATTATAACCATTGTAGAATAGGCTATCTATCTTGTTGCCAATTGGAGACTGAGTGGACCCAATTTTTTTTTTTTTTTTTTTTTTTTTTTTTGAGACAGGGTCTCGCTTTGTAGAGACCTGAGCTCAGCCTCAAACTCACATCACAGCAATCCTCCTGCCTCTACCTCCCGAGTGCTGGGATTAAAGGCGTGAGCCACCACACCCAGCACTTGAGCTGACCCAAATTAATCAGGGTAGAAAACAGGAGATATTCAAATATGATTACCTTTAAATTCAGTGTTTTATACAGGGTCAGAGTGTACCTACTGCATTTTAGTCTACTGATTATGGTTCAGAACAGACAAACTATTACAAAACTTACTCACTGTATTGATCCAGTTTGGCAGTGGACTAAAAATTCAACCACTAAGGCCAGGGAGTTAGCTCAGTGGTTCCGGCACCTGTCTTGCAAGTGCAAGAACCCAGGTTCAATTCCTGGTAACCACATACTATACTGGGTGTGGAGACTCACGCCCACCAGCAACCAGTACCACATATCACAGTGCCGGGTGTGGTGGCTCACGCCTGTAATCCCAGCACTCAGGAGGCAGAGGCAGGAGGATCGCTATGATGTGAGTTGGAGGCTGAGCTCAGGGCCAGCCTGAACCACAAAGTGAGACCCTGTCTCAAAAAATCTTAAAAAAAAAAAAAAAAATTCAACCACCAATCAGATTCTTATCGTGGAGAAAGTGAGTCATCAGTATTTCTTACCTAAGGGCTGAGTGCCACTGAGAGTATGACCCCATAGGGATATAAAGTCATGTCTAGAAAACAGCACAGTTGGTACTGGGTCCAATTTCAATCAGGGAAGTCAGGAACAGGGTACTGGGAAATCAGAAAGGCCAAGTGTCAGGTGAGGCAGGAGCAGGGAACTGATGAATCTATTCTTCAAATCCGACCGGCAGAAGGAGGAAAAAGACAGCCTGCGTTTGAACAAGATGTATTTCAAAACTTCTCAAAACAGAATGTTTCTTAGTGAAAGAACACACAGATGACCTGCTTTGATCCCTCTCTGTGCTTCGGTTCTCCAACATAGTCTTCTGCCCTACACTGTACCTATTTTGATTGGCATCTAAGCCCATCCAAAATTCCAGCTACTCCATAAAAGTGGAGTTTTTATTTCCCTGACTGCCACAGGATAGCCATTTGTCTCATTGTAGACAGTTTATTCCTTCATATTGCCCTTAACATACTTAATCAGACTGTATGGACTTGAATTCCAAATCCAGGACATACTAGGTCAATTATAGGCAAATTATGTAACTTTCCCGAGCCTCACCTACCTCATACAAAAAAATAAGAATACTTTTTCATGAAGGTATTTTCAAATCCAGCAGGATTTTAAAATTAATAATAATAATATGGATTAAGTGATCTAATACCTGTAAAGTTCCAACAAAGTATGGCAAGTGATCAACAGTCCTTATTATCATCATCATAATTCCTTCTATCAAACTGTAAGAGTCTTAAGGGCCAGCATGCATTTGTCTTGCTTCTTCATTCCCCTACAGCCCCTGGAATGGTGCCCTGCCCGTGAGATGAGCATGTCATGGCAAACGCTGAACCACCTGTCCTCCAGGGGTGAGGAAAATCGCGAGTCGTAGTGAACTCCACTTTCCATGGTGTAAATACCTCCATCATGGCTAATTCCAAGCACCTAAGATGATGTCCCTAGAAGGAGCATTGAGAAGAGACTGACAATCAGCAGCTCCTGGGGACTAAAGAGCGCTCCAGCTCTCGGGTGGATGCGCTCAGTGGATAATTATGGAATTTGAAATGGGGCTAAACTTAAGTGATTTTTATACGATGGTCAGCATAGAGCCAGGTGCAAGGTCACTATAAATGATCACAGCACATACCTTCACCTGCATGATCAGCAAAAATAAGCAGGTTTCTCTGTCCACTGAGAATTTCACTTCACAGCCTCCAAATTTCACTATTACTAAAAGATTTCAAGTGCAGCTTTAGCAGAAAATCTTGTGACTGCTGGATCCTTGTGAACTGTCTGCTATGGTATTTTCTGGTACCAATAAAATGTATACTGGAAGTTAATAAACCAATAACAAGAAGTAATTAATGAATGAAATGAATATGGATTGCTCAAGAGAAGAAGTCACAAAGCATCAGAACACATACAGAGTCCTCAACTAATGTAATCCATTATCTTGAAGATACCTTTTTTCTGCACAAGCGTACAGCCCTGTTAGCTGTTAGTCCAGCCTGGCTTCCCCTCCATCCTGATCAAGTCCTGCTTCAGGCCACCTCCTACGTCCACCTATGGGAGCTGGATGCCCAGTGATCACATTCACATCCTCTTCCTCTCTCTCTCTCTCTCTCTCTCTCTCTGCACCTGTTCTCTTCTGCTGGCATTCAGATGCAAAATCATGCTTCTAAACATTTTATACCTTTAAAATTAGTCTCTGAGCTAAAATCTTCATTTTCCTTCCTCTCAGAATCGGCCCAGCATCAGATACCTTCATCTGAGAAAGCACTCTACATTTCTGTCTTCTGTCCATTTCAGATCGCTCATTCTTGTACATCTCTCTAGTTCCCAATCACACAGTATTAAGGTTTAGATGTACATGCCCTTTCACCAAAGCCTCATGCACTCACTCCTAAATTCGGCTTTTGGGTAGTGACTGGATCATGGGTGTTCGATATGGATGAAGAGTATGTGATAGATAAATTAGTCCACTGACTGGACTGGCATGGTTCTGGGTGTGGCTAGACGGATTTACTGAAGACAGGGGCCCCAACGCGTTAGTTATTTTTATCTCATTGCTGAGACAAAATGCACAACACCCACAGTTGGAGGGGAAGAAGTTTATTTGGCTTATAGTTCATAAAGGTTTCAGTCCACAATCAGCTGGCTCAGAGGCTGGGATGGCAAACAAGCATCACAGAGGAAAAACAACACAGCACACACAAGGAAGCAAAGGTAACAAGAAAAAGTGTTTATGGGGCTCACAGCATAGCAACCACAACAGAGGAAAGAGATTTAACAGTCTACAGGGATTACGCAGTATCAAACTAATCACTTGTGAGCAGTGGTTCAGTAACTACACACCCTTCATACCACCATCACACATTTCCTCTGAAAAAGGAAATTCCCACCTCACCTGCAAGAGGTTTTGGGGAGACATCTAAACACGAACCCTAATACTCAGTCCAGGTGTAGCTGGTTCCAATGAAGTGGCCTAATAAGCTGGTGAAATATGAAGGAAGAGAGGGAAAGCCGGCTTGCTGCCTCCTGCCTGCCACACCATGGACTGTTAATCCTCTCCCTCCACTATGTCAACCTGCCTTGGAGCCAGCTCAACAGGGACTGAACTACAAACTGTGAGTTGAAATTAACTTTTTCTTCTTTAACTTGTGGGAGGTGGGGCCATCCCAACAAGGAAGTAACTAAGACACTCATTCTCTAATCTATGAGTATGAGTGGATGTGGCATGCGTCTCCAGAAGTACGCCTCTTTGACGTGAACTGTACTTACAACAAAAAAATTTATTTCAGTTAACAGCTCATTTACTTAGCTCTATCTTCCCTCTAAGAAAGTCTGTTTACTTTAAAAGGAGAACCTAATACACACTGTATGTCTCCACAACCTCTACACACCTTGTCCAGATGCCCTTGCCCCACACTCCACTAGAACGGCCCATTCTGTCCCTTAAAGATATTTAGCTTTCCTTAATCTGATAAACATACAACCACACACCCTTAATACCACCATCACACATTTCCTCTGAAAAAGGAAAATGCAGAAAACAAACTCCTCCACTTAACCAAATACAGTAAAGTGTTCACATAACTGCTTTCAGACAAGAAGCATTTAATGAGTACTATGTATCTTATTTCTGTGGGTTTATTGTTCTAACAACAGGTGATATTCATCAGTGCATCAGTCTACAAATTATTAAATCTCATCAAGGAAGCTCTACACTCTTGCTTTCCTTGGCAGAAATAAATCCATTATTTAATATGTGTGTGGAAACAAATTAATTCTTCTCCCTCTAGATGTTTTCTGCCTAGGAGAGCACTATCATGACATACATCATACAGATGCTCTTAAAATACTGTCTTATTTTTAGCAGTTATTAAAAGCATCTTTAAATTGATGAATTCTGAAGTTTGCATCAAAGTAGTAATAATGGAATAATCTTAATAATGAGGGCTTGACAAGAAAGAATCTATGCTTTGTGGAACCATATAATTTTGGAAGCTCTGTTTAAGAAAAGTACAACAATAATAAACATGAAATTAGGCGCACAAGGGAGTGTTTATCCAAAAGAAGCACGTATGAGTGAAAAGTCCTATATTAAGTTTCATCAACTACACACTAAATTTCATCTGGGTTTTCCTAAGAAATACTTTATCCACTAACCTGGCACCTGGGACAGCTCACATAATCATCACACTGGTCTTCTGAGAAAGGCAATGTTTGCAATTTTATTTTAGAAATGAAGAGATGAGGCCAAGAAAGGCTAAGCTGGGTCACAGTGTGCAAGGCAAGGTCACACAGCCACCAAGGGAAAATCTGGTACCCAAGCCCAGCACCAATGCTTGCTTAATACATGATGCTGCCTCCTAAGACCACGAGAATCTAAGTTTTACTTCTACCATCTTCCAACATTAGTTTTATTTTTATTCCATCCTAAATTTCCTAAGAACAAGAGGCAAGGAAATAAAAGTGTGTATTTTAGAATGAACACAAATTTAATCCTTGAAGTTGCTCACTGGATAGTCCATCATTAGGACTTAAGTTTTCATCACCAATTGTTCAAATTCAATCCTCCCCAACAAAATGAGCTTCCACATGAGTCATGGACAAATGGGTTTCAAGTGGATGAAAGTTACAGCTGCCAGTTGTGGGGTTCTCTAAATCACTAAGTTCGGATCATTTCGAATGTCAAACTGGCACTTAACAGGCAATGGCTGAGAATCTGACTTGATTTTATTTTGGAGTAAAATCCTTCCCAAGCTAAGGCATTATTCTGTAATGCCTCACATTACCTAGAAGTGTCATCAAATAGAAAATAAAGATATTTTTCACATCCTTAAGTAATTCAAAAAAATTGGGGATGATCCTTCTAATGTGGAAGGCTCAAGAATAAAGTTGCTCACTTTCAATAGGGGTATTAACTTCCTTAGGACCTAGAGCTAATTTCCTCTAGGAGGTAGAAAGAGTTAATATATCTAACATATTCACTACCAAAGTCATTTAAAACTTTAAAGCCACAAAAAAACTGTGTGAGCATATAGTAAGCTAACCAAGAATGTTTACTACATATACTAGTACTTCATATAGCACACACACACACACACACACACACATACACACACGCGCGCACACGCATATAGTATGGATACTGCAGCTGTCCTGTGGTACTCCAAGAAAGAGACAGTTCCAAGACTGATTTCCCAATCCACATCCCTAGTTTCAAAGCAACTTGAAAAGAGCTATTAACAATTAAGATCCACTTGTTGAAACTTAGTAACAGAGGAGCGCTAAAGCAGCTGAGCAGGTGACCTGTACCTGTGATCCCAGGACTCGGAAGGCTGAGGCAGGAGGATCACAAATTCAAGTCTAACCTGAATGACTTAGGGAAATTCAGTCTTAAAATAAAAGAAGGGCTGAGAGTGTAGCTCAGCACAGGAGCTCTTCTTGCTCCGCATGTGGAAGGCCTTGGGTTTAATCTCCAAAACTACAAACAAGGGAGGTGAAGAAACAAAGAGACAAACTGAAGCAAAATCGAAGTACGGCTTTGTCAGGGTCAGCTAGTACTTAGACCTAGAAAAACTGCCTAGAACTGAGACCTGATTGCCTTCATCAGCTCTGTCTGCAATACATATTTCTAGTTTCAGTCTGGGGCATCATGGCACACCTAGGAGAAATGTGAAGGACCAATGAGAAGGAAACTCAGAAGCTCACATGAGAACATTTGGGCTACACTGGGCCCAAACCCAGGTCATGTACCAAGGAGCTGGATCTAAAAAGCAGGTGTACATATTTGGGACCCCATGTGAAGGTACCTATTTTTTTCCCAAGAATCCCAGAGATCTTAAAGATCACTCAGGCTCTGAGCATCACTTATTTTTCCCCTCAAAGATTTACTGAATACCTACTATCTGCCCAGTACTAAGAAAGGAATTTTATGTAGGCACTTCTAATTGTGACTGTTTTATTCATCTTCCTGACTCCAGGACTTTGTCTACCACTGGCACCCAGTAAGTGGCTCATAAAATGGACACGGTCATCATCATCTTTTGCATTATCATCACTCTTGTTCTTGGATTATAGGTTCACAAGTGACACCAAGATTTCTCTAAGATTTGTCAGCTCAGGGCTGTAGAACTCATGAACACAGCTCCTACTGGCTGTCAGTCACCTAAGGGATGGTCTGCAGGACAGAAGGACAGAATGAATGCCTCGTCGTGACTTCACATAAATGACAAACATGTGGCACTATGATGCCATGAGTCATGCTGTTAGCAGGAAAAAAAATCATTCTGGGATTTATCATCATTTAAATCTGCAAGTGAGTCTCCAAGGATACTTATATTCACACTAATCAGTTCTAAGCCCAATACAAAAGAAGATGGCATTAACAATCTGCTTGTTTAGGTGGACATGATGGTATATACTTATAACCCTGGCCACTTGGAAAGCTAAGACAGGACACTCAAGTTCACCTTGGGCAACTTAGTAAGAACCTGTCTCCAAATTAAAACAGAACTGTAAAAGGCTGGGAATACAGCTCATCATTTTCTGGGTTCAATTCTGAAATCAGTGTAAATCCTCAACTTTCAAAAGAGCTCTATTCCGGGAAAACATTCATAAGTTGGATTTGTTTGTAAGTCAAACATAGCGAGTTTTAAACACTTTCCACACAAATATTATATATTGTATTACACTTCCCAGAAGTCCCCTTCACATCACCACTGTTTTTCCTCTTGTCTCTAGGCTCTGACTGCACGCTGTACTGCTGTACACTACTCTACTGTACAGGAGACACACAACTGTATGACTGAGAATGTCTGACAGGCACAGGAACTAATTCCACAACTTGTTTGCATTTACAAATGTTCATGGTCTGTTTGAATCTGTGAAAGTTCAAAGCTCAAATGTTCATAAATCAAGGACTTACTATACCATAAAAAAAGAATGTTTAAATCAAGTGTGTTGGGGCTGGGGATTTAGCTCAGTGGTTCTGGTGCCTGCCTTGCAAAAGCAAAGGCCCAGGTTCAATCCCCAGTAACCAGATACAACAAAGCTGGGTGTGGTGATTCACACCCATCAGCAATCAGTACCACATACCACATTGCTGGATGTGGTGCCTCAGGCCTGTAATTCCAGCATTCAGGAGGCAGAGGCAGGAGGATTGCTGAATTCAAGCCTGAGTTCAGGAACAACCTGAACTACAAAACAAGACTGTCTCAAAAATAAATAAATAAATAAATAAAATGAAATATCAAGTGTGTTAGTCAGCTTTCCACTGCTGTGACAAACTACCTGAGAAAATCAACATAAGAATAGTAAAGATCTTGGTTCATGGTTTCAGAGGGTTTGGTCCATGGAAAAAATGTCATGGCAGAGTGCAGGATGGAGATGGCTATTCCCCAATAACATGTGAAAGCAAAGAAAGGAGAGAAAGTGGGAGGAGCTAAAGGACAGGTACAGTTATATACGAGAATATAAGATTAAAAAACGAGGCTGAAATCTAGATTTAGACATATACCAAATTTTTTACAGATTCTCAAATAGTTTCTAGCTTCAAACTAAACTCTTCCCTATACATGATCTTATTCAATTCTAAAACAACTCTTACAGCTAAAATGTTAAATTTTACACAACTGCTCTCACTTGGTTATTTAAAATTCAAGGCTTATGACTTCATTTTATAGGAATACTTAGGTTATTACCAAGTTTTCCTGATGTCTCTGATTTATGGTCATGGTCACTTATACTGCTGTGTTTATTTAGTTCTCTGTTCCCATTTCACTTTCAAGCTAAATTAAGAACAACTCTATCACTCTTAACGGTTGTGTTTGCCAGATCTCCCTCACTCCTAACCCAACCTTTGTTAATCTCTTTGTCTTGAAGAAATGTACTTTTCAAATACAACTCAAACTATAAAACAAAGACTTATTTATATGGGCCTGACAACAAAGTGAAATGCAGATGAAATCAAAGGGGGTATTTGAGAGCTAGGAAAATGAGCTTTAGGTATTTAATTTATTAACTATGATCAATTTAACTGTGCTTACTTTTGTCAATGAATTTAGAGACACACATTTCATTAAAATAAGAAATCAATTTGTTCAATGATAAACCCAGTATAAATAACCAGTATAATGGAGCTGTCAGAAAAGATACTGTGAGTTGGCTATCATTAATACTTACAGGGCTCTACACAAATCATAGCCTACCCACTCCTCTCTAGCTCACTCTTCTCAGCTCACCCCAGGCCAAGAGGGATATTGCTTTCACTTCTAGTTGCAATGCTTAGAAGTTATGCCTCACTTGTTTGAACTTGAGTTTTTGTTTGCTTCGTTGGTTCGGTTTTTTGAGACAAAGTCTTACTATGTAGCTCAGGCTGGCCTTGAGCTTCTGGCAATTCTCTACCTCCCAAGTTCTGGGATAACAGGTGGCTGCCACCATACCCAGTGACACTTGTCTGAAACAAGCAAACAGAATACTGAAGAAATTCAAACCCTGTCATATGAGTAATTACTCAGGCTAATGGGAATATTTAGCTTAAAATAATTTTAGGGGGACCAGGGAGTCAAAGAGAGATGATAGGGCCAGGGATTTAGCTTAGTGTTTCCAGCATCTGCCTTGTAAGCACAAGGTTCCAAGTTCAATCTCTAGTAACTACATACCAATGCCAGGCATGATGGTTCACGCCTATAATCCCAGCACTCAGGAGGTAGAGGCATTCTGTGAGTCTGAGGCTAACCTGCGCTACACAGTCAGGGCCAGCCATGAACTACAAAGTGAGATGCTGTCTCAAAAAATTAAAAAAAAAAAAAAAAGAAGAGAGAGAGAGTGAGATGATATTGTTCTCAGTGATACAAAACGCTTCCATGTGGAAGAAGTGGTAATGTTAATTCTGAGAAGCAGAATATGAACCAGAATATGAACCAATAATATAAGAAGGTATCTATGTTATATTGTTTCTCTATGTAATTCTGCAGGAGACAGGGTAAGAAGATGCAGCCAGAACTCTCATAGCAAGCTCTGCTACCCTGTGAGTTCCACCACAAAAAGACTGGCAAACAACAAATAGCAAAGTTGGAACATTGAGATATGACTGGATGGTCCCAAGACTTCACATCCAATATCCTAGCATGCATAAAATAGGGCAGTCATCCATAATAACTCTAGTAGTTGACAATCCTGTAGGGCAGGGCAGATATCCTTAAATCTGAGTAAGTCCCAGGAAATAAGTACCAATAAATAACTCTTAAAGCCAATAATCCTAGTGCAGTAATCCTTGTAGTTTAAAATCCTGCAGGGCAGGGCAGATGTCTGCAATTATCCCAGTAGTTTGAAGGCAAGGCAAGGCAGACATCCATAAGTTCAAGTAAGTAAGTCATAAATCCGAATAAGTTATCTGCAGTTCCCAACACATTCTGACAGTACTTAACATTCATTGCTACAACAACCCCAATATTAGTAAGCAGGAGTAACCAAGAAATAAATTTAAAGGCAACACAGAGAAGAACATTCTAACAATTAGAGACATCCAGCAGTTAAATGGTCTACCTTATTGGAAGATGCTGTATGCTATGGAAGAATATGATCAGCTATGTACTTGAAACTCTACAGAAGAGGAAGCTGTTGAGAGAATTCAAATATCAAACGGATAGCAGAGTTAGAACACACTTCAAGTCCCTACTATGACTTGCTGAAATAAGAAGGAAGGTATTAGCAAGGAACAGGTAATAGATGGTTTCGAATGGACAGAAATGTGAAAAAAAAAGATATGGGAAGCAGATTAGAAGAATAAATCAGTAATTATCTCATTAACAGAAGTAAAGACATCTTCAACAACAGGAGGAATTCTCATTTCTATGGGATGATTTCTTTCTGATACTTTACAATGCAAAAGTGACAGAGCAAATGAGCCTTCCAGGCCTAGTTTGCTCCTTTTAGAACTGAATGGCTTCCTGATTCCAGAATCCAGCAGCAAGGAAGCCTCCAGACCTCCCATGGATTACAGCCCTTCTCACTCCTATGCCTCTCATCATTATAATTACTAAAAATGTGTATGCGTCAAAACAACCTCAGTTAATTTGTGAGGAAAGTCTTGTGTATTCTTAAGGGATTCAGTCCAAGAAAGGTATGTGGCAAGAAAACTCTAGCAAAATGAATTGGAATAGTTAAGCATTTGGATGTTTTTGACCTAGACATGTGATGATGTCAAGGTTTTGAAAGTCAATCTGTGAGTTCCATCTTGGCACTTCTAGTTTTTGTGTGCTTATCAGTCTGCGGGAACAATTGGATATATTCTTTAAGACATATTTTTGATAAGAAAGGGGAAAGGAACAAGAAAGAAGAGGGAGACAAAGACAAAAAGGGCAGATGGGAGAGTGCAGCAAATTATGGAGAGGAAAGAACAGAGAAGAAATATATATTGGCAAGGCAATGCCAACGGATGACCTGGGCTCCTCATATGACAGACTAATGCAATGGGTGTACCCGGACAAGGAAAATGTGGGAGCCACATGGGGAAGTCCATACAACCAATGGACAAATTAAACACCACCCCCAGCCAACATGGTTCCCTGGCTCTTTGCTTAGAAATACCATCACAAGGGGAAAGGGACTTAATATCTAAAATTCACATCAAAAAGCTTCTTAGATGAATGTTTCCCCAACCACTACCCTGTCACAACAGCTACTACCCATACATCAGGTATTGCAATGCCCTGGCCTGTGTTGTCCACAGAGAGCAGGACTCCTGTTTGCTGGATGATATTCCTGGAAGAAACGCTTGCTACAGGGCAGCAGCAAATGGCATGCAAAAATTCTACATAAGCAAGAATCCACTCCAAGCAGGTTTTTTCATGTTCCCTTGCACAAAGCAGGTTTTCTCCCTCCACTCAAACAACAACAATTTGTTTTACTTTGATAGGTCCTCCTGAATAATGGTTTTGTCATTAAACATCTGGCTTCTTCTTAGCAGATTAGGCCTCCAATGAGGAAAGTATGTTTATAATTCTAATTTGAAACACAGCACATTAATATGCTGATTCTCATAATGTTTGCCTTAACCTGTTTGGAGAAATTATGACTACAAATATCTTGTACACAACACCTCTAACTACCAGCTTGTACAAACAACATAAGAGCCGGAGATGCCTCATCCAGACGATTGGAACCACTTCAGAGGCGATTGTGATTAGTGCTTTGGCTGGAAGCCATATTTTACACATAAACTCAGCATCTGTCTTCGAGATGCTGTCCCAGGCGAACAGATCTACCTCCACAGTTACTAATAAGCATATTGAGGAGAGCCAGATGGTCTGCCGGGAAGAGCTCTGCCTTTTCCTGAGCTAGGCACGCTGGAGGGAGGGAGCCTGAGCCGGCTCCAAGTCATATTTCCTCGGGCTCCAGGTTCCTGCACTGCTGTGTGCAAACAGGCGCCACTAAAAAAGAATGCAAATGAGGGTGCTATCCATTATTTATGGTTGGCACCTTGCCATTCCCTCCTCCTCCTCCTCACTTCTCCTCCTCCTTCTCCTTCTCCTCCTCAGAGCAATGCCTGCCTGTAGGAAATGGGAGAGCAACCATCAAGTGCAGGGTCATCCTGGAGAAAATGAGGCGTGTTTCTCCAGTTCTGCAGAGCGTCCTGCAGGCTCAGCATCTCTGGACCAAGGACAAGCAGGGTTCTTTACTCCCTCCTTCCTAACCAACCACTGAGTTCTTCAGCCTCCATGTTTGTATCCATGGTGTTTACATACAGCCCGACCTAAAAAAGCAGACCTGGGGATTTGTCCCCATTTAGAAATGGGGTTCTCTGCCCTATGTCTAGGTTCAAGAAAAGTTGAAGACAAAGCAAAGCAGGAAAGTGGGTTGGGGATGATCAGTCTCAGGGGAGAGATAAGCAAGTCTGAGGCTAAAGTAGTCACAGTCTGCTTTTGGATGGCCAGCTATAAATTTTGTTACCAAACAGTACTTAAATTTTCACCAGTTCACATCATTTTCTGTAAATGATTTTAAGCCACAGGAAGGCACCAACTACACTTCATGGTTATTTCAAATTTCTGTAACATGTCAACACATTTGGTGGAAGATCATCACTCAGTCATGTTTCTGAAGCTGTGGCCCAAGAAAGGGAACAAGGACTATTAGTAGTGGCTAAGGTCAAAATAAAGCTGTTTCCCAAAGGCAAGATGTTTTTACCAGAAAAATGCAGGAAAGTACTGGGCAAATTAACTACAAACTCTCTACCTTACATTGAGGGTCAAAGAAAGAAGCTGAGCAGCATTCTTTTGTCCATTCTTACAGGTATTTTAATAGCAATCAAATTTATTTCTATTACTTGGAAATGTAAAGATAAAAATTTGTTCTCAAAAATGTTTTTAAATCTTCCCCAAAAAACTTTCCAAAAGTTGAGGAAGTATTCCATTCCAACTTATCATACTTCCTAATGTTTTTCAATGGTTGAAATTATATGTACAAGGAGTTTTAAAATCCAATTGTCCTACAAGACTAATTATCACACAAACAGTGGCTCTCCCATAGCCTTCCCAACATTCCAGTCAAACACTTTTATCTATTTATCTTGGTGTTTGCCTCCAGAATTGTAATGTAAATATAATCCTTTTCTTTATGAACTTTTAGTTTTAGGCATTACCTACTGTCTTCCTCAATTAAAAATAGGCATTTAGCTTTCTCTCTGCCTCCACTCAACAAAAACATATAGCACATACATTCAAGCTTCCAAACCCCAACATATTTTTATCATAATTGTAGTCTGATTATTATTTGTGTTAACTTTCCATCACTGGGATAAAATGTTCCAGATAATCAACTTTTACAAGGAAACATTTACTTTGACTCACAGTATCATGTTTCAGTCCATGGTTAGCCTGATCACTTTTAAGCCTAGGGGGCATTATGGTGGCAAAAGTATGTGGCAATGAGGCTGCTCACCTCATAACAAGCAACAAGCAAAAAAGAAAGAGAGGAGGGGTCACGTTCCAGGATCTCCTTAAAGGGCACATCCAACTCCCTTCTACTATGTGCATCTCTCGACATTCCACCATCGCTCACTATCACTGAGAGAACAACCCTTCAAATAGCTCAGAATCTGGGGAATATTTAAGATGCAAACCATAACATTATTAAATGTTTGCATTATGATTATGTAAATGCTATTCACTGCTTAGGCAAATGTTTTTTAACTTTTTGTTCTTTCTGATGCTTTTTGTTTTATCTAGAGGTAATACAGGCATGTGGGTTTTGTATATTGGGTTTGGTGTGTGAGTGTGTGTGTTTGTGTATAAGCACTCCACATTTAAGAACTCTCACTACTTCATCAACAGACTCAACATCTACCATCCATACAACTTTCAACCACTTATCAGTCCCAGTTATTTAAATGCAGAATGACCAAAAATTGCATAGTTTGGTTAATTTTATAACAGGAAATATAAAAGCAATAATTTTATCAAATTTATAATTTTTCCAAATATCATATATCTTAAAGCATTCAATACATAATATAATTTTACAATCTGGACAGTATTATCTAATCACTCCAAAATTTTTTTGTATTATTGTCTTTCTTGAACAACACACTTTACACTGTCATGCTGGCCTTTCCTTTTTTCCTGTGGTAGGTATAATTTTAGTAAAATGTCTATCCACTGCATGTAATGGTGAAGATGTCACTGACGATGTCCTGCTTAGTGTTTCACTATCCCATATTTTTCAATTATCTGGTCTATTAGACCTAATCTAAATTGCAAATGACTTTTTGAACTTCCTTGTTTTGAATAAATAACAAGTAAATTCCATATTGTTTGGTACAGAAGGTGCACAGATATTTTATAATAATATTTTTCCTTGCTTTTTGACCACAGCATAGCTTGTAAGATGTTGGTCAACTCTGTTGGCACCACCCACTGAATTATTATAATCACAGACCACTACTGGAATATTTTTAGCTTCATTTATACTTTCAAGTTCTATCATGTTTGTATTATGACTAGCCAAGAATAAGGAAGCATCTTTTTTGTCTTTCCATTTCATAACACAGACTTTTCCTCTCTGATATGCTAACATTTTCCCCTCTTCAGTTTTTTCTTTTATAGTCTTTTTTGGCACTTCCTTCCCAGTCAGTCTCAGGCCCCAAACATGTCCATTTTGCATTGTAAAAGCATTTCACCGAGTTCTGGAGAAATATAAAAATTATATATAATGTACTTTAATATATAACAGCACAAAATTATAGATTTTCACAAATAAAAGACAAAATTTGTAAAACAAAATAATAAAAGCTTTTTAGATTTCATTCAAACCAAACATAAAGGACAAATACAACATTCTAAATTTAAAAGTAAATAACACCTGCCTGGGCAACACTTAGGATAGTCAGTATGTAAACAAATATAATACCCCAGCGATGCTAAGGGTAATTGCTAAGCAGTAGATACACTCAAACACTATCTATTTTATGTTTTAGAATTATCACTTCTTGAAACTTCTGACCTGTTCCAATCTTCTAGCTGTTCTCTTGGTCGGCCACATATATTCACCTGGGAATTTCCCTTTACCATCATCCTGAAATTTTTCTTTGCTGCTCTCCTATATTTTCTCATCTTCAGCTTCCATATCTTATCATTTTATTTTTCTTTCTTCTCTTTCTCCTTCCTTCTTTTTCTCTTTGTTTTTTTTCCCTCTCTCTTTTTTTAAACCAAGAATCAAATTCAGGACCTTGCCCTTGCCAGGCAGAACTTTTTAAATATATAATATTTCAGTGCTTTATGAGAAAAAGCTGAAAGAGTGGTAAAATGTGAGGTCATAACACTGCTGAAAATGTCTTTATTCAACCATTACATGTAAGTAGTATTTTGGCTGGGTATAGAATTCTATATTGGGAAGTAATCTCTAAAGTAACTCAAATACAGATTCTTTGTGCATAGCCTTCCTTTCTGCTCTCAGGAAGATATCAGGACCTTCTCCTTGTCCCGTGCTCAGCAATACCACGTTGTGCCTTGGTGTGGATGTATTTCTATCCATTTTTCTGGGCTCTTGGTGGTTCTTCCATTCCATAAATTTATATCCTTTAGGTTGACAAATGTTCTTGAATTATTTATCTTATTTCCTTTACTCAATTCTGCACTTCAGAAATTTATATAACTTAGACATACTAGTTTTAGGTACTTTTCTTCTTATCTTTTTTTCCTCTCATCATTCTTTGCCTTCTTATTCTATTCAGTTTCTAAAGGATTTCTTAGATTTTATCTTCTAGACTTTATGTAGAGTTTGTGATTTGCAACATTATTTCAAAAACCCTTTTTGGGTTTGTTCTTTTGACTTAGCCTTTATTAATACTACTCTATTCTTGTGCTTTCCATACAAAATCATTTCTATCTTCTAAAAAAATTTTCTCCATGAATTGTCTCTATTTTCTCAATTTTTGCTTGTTTCTTTCAGTGTTTTTCTTTTGTTTTAGATCCTCAGATATCTGATGATTCTTATTTGTTCACATTTAAGATGAAAGATCATCAGAAGATCTGACATGAGGCTGACTGTCAACTCTAGGATTAGGTAATCTGGCTTGGTTCTTCCATTTCTACTAAAAGAAGTGAATATATTTAGGTCTTTTCTCTGTGGACTGATTAGATTCATCAGATAGTAAGTCCTACACTCATACCTGAAGTACTTGCATTTGGAGTCAAGTGGAGTAAGACTAGTTTCTCAAATGCTGGTGACCCTTCTTTTTAAATATGGTTTCCCTTACTCTCTTATATATGGACAGTAGCCTTTTGCTCAAAAAATAAACCTCAAAAGTTTTTGTTCAACTGAGGTAAGGACAACCATCCAGTTACTCCCAGTGGGAGAGGGAACAGAAGATTTAACTCCATTCTGTCCATTACAGCAAGCACCACTAGGCACTGTGGTAATACAAAATTAATTTAATTTAAATTGCAAATTCAATTACACAATAACCATACACAGACAGTGGCTACTCTATTACCATAGGTACAGAATATCTCCGCTCAAGGCAGAAAGTACCATTATACAATGGCAATTTAATTCCTTGGTTTTATTTGTTTGTTCTTTGTTTTTTGTTTTAAGGATGGGTGTCTCTGGTGCCTAGTTTGGCTTTCAATTTGTAATCCTTCTGCCTTGGATCCTCAAGTAGCTGGGATTACAAGTGCATGTGATTACACCCAGCTAATTGCTTCTTAAATAAACTTTCAAGCAGTCTTTATTTCCCTGTCCAGAGATAAAAGTCTCACCAATTCCTGAGCTTATTGGAAGTTTAGGGGCACACATCTGATTGATTGGCTTCCTCTAACAAATGGAAACTCCACAGGACAGTAGAGTCATTTCTCCCACCATCTTCACTACTCTGAGTCTATATCTTGTTGCCATCTCACAGGAATTTTATGAAGGAGAAGGAATAAATGTTCAATATAGCCACTTTTTTTTTTTTTGAGACAGGGTCTCGCTTTTGTAGTTCAGGCTGGCCCTAAACTCATCCTTGAACTCACAGCAATCCTCCTGCCTCTGCCTCCCGAGTGCTGGGATTACAGGTGTGAGCCACCACGCCTGGCACTGTGGGATGTGGTTCTGATTGCTGGTGGGCTGGGAGTGAATCTCCACACCCAGCATTGTATGTGGTTACCAGATTCAAATGGGGTCTTGCACTTGCAAGGCATGCACCAGAAACACTCAGCTAAATCTCCAGCCCAATAGCCACAATTTTTAACTGGAATTATTTCCAAATGAAAAGGAAAAATAAATTTATGATAGTAAATTTTTTAAAAATCATCTAATTTTCCTGAAACAAACACCAAAGAAGCCAAAAAGATATTTATATTAGACTAAAAAAGTCACTGAGACAGTATTAAAAGTAGTTACATGAAAAAAGTCAACATGTAGTTAAGTTTTTATGGTATTTTCACATTATTCAGATTTTAATATGTTTATTACAGTAAATTTCAAACAGAGGTTCTTTATCAAAAATAACACACTTGAAAATCAGGTAAAATTTAAAGCTAAAGGGATTCCCAGCCACAGACATCTATGTGTTTGTCATTCATTTTAGCTGATAGTGTCTGAACACTCTCACTGTGCTTGGCAAGCTTTATTCCTGCTCTATCAGGGACCTCTCCACCAGGGAAAAAGTCACTTTCCAAGCTTCCTTTGCAGCTTTGACTCAAAAATAGGTCAAGCTTTGCTAGTAAGATTTAGTTGGCATAGATCTGGAATAGAATAATAACTCAGAGAACTTGAAATAATCTATGCTTTATCTGACTATGCCATCTCACTGATCAGTTCTACAGCATAATGAAGGAATGCTTGAAACCGATTCTCTCACCCTAGCCAACTTTCTTTTAATAGGCTCCTGTTAGGGTTCAGGAAAGAAAAATTAACTTCTGTGAGCAGTAAGAACTCACGGATGGTAATTCAGGCATTCCATGCTGGGAATCTCTGGTTTAGCCATAGAACAGTATAAGAAATACATAAACCAAGCTTATTTTTAAAGCAATTTTTTAAAGTTTACATAACAATTTTATGTAAATTTTGGTTTAAAAAATCCTATTTTAGTAGAATTTCTCTTCAACCTTAATGTTAAAAGTTTCTACACTTGCACACTAAATATGATTTACTTCTGTCCAAGAGACTTATCGACACTATTCTAAGTTGGGATTGTAAAACTATTTTCTTCATTTAGAAAAACATATGGGCTTAATAAATTGTCACAAGTGTTCTTATAGCCTGGTACTACAGATCTGCAGAATCTTATCTCAACAATTAATTTTTTTAAATAAACTGAATTTATTGGTACATTTTAGTAATCCATTATGATCACAATTCTCATTGGCAACTTGTACTTTTACTTAAGTTATCTTGATTTTTATTTTTCCCATTTTCCTACCCTTTCAACCTCTTAACCCCTATATACATAAGCTTTGTTTCCGTTTTTTCCATTTTACCATAAAATTTTTTTCTTTCCTTTTTTTGCTTTCTCCTGTCCCCACCCAGTTAGTTTCCCTTTGAATAGTTTGTTTCTATCTCATAATACCTATCATACATTTGGATCTCATTTACACCTTCAGTTTCTCATACTAGAGAAAAGATACAGTATTTACAGGTGTGTTTAATTTTACTTATGAATATGGCCTCAGGATGCATCCATTTAGAAATAAATGTCTCTTATTTATCATTCTTTATTGCAGAATAACATTCCATTTTATTTTTTTTTTTAAAAAAAACCCCTTTATCCAATCTCCTAATGACGGCCATTTGGGCTATCTCCAAAATTTAACTATTTAACTAAGCTGCTATAAACACAAGTGCATATACTTGAATGTGGTATGATGGTTTTAATTTTTTCATGAATATATTCACTAGGAAAATAGCAAAGTCAAATCTAACCCTAGTTTTTTGAGGAATCTCCACATTGATTTCCAGAGTCTACATTCCCACTAACAGTGGAAGAGGGTTTCATTCTCTCTACAGTCTTGCCAACATATGTTATTTGTAAATTTCTTGATAGCAGCCATATTTTCTGGAGTAAGATGAAATTTTAGTGTTGTTTTCATCTTTATCTTTCAAATAACCAATGATGTTGAACATTTTTTCATATGTTTCTTCGATGCTTTTACGTCTTCATTTGAAAAATGTCTGTTCCGGACCAGGGAGTTAGCTCAGTGGTTCTGGCACCTGTCTTGTAAGCGCAAGGACCCTGGTTCAATTCCCCGGCAACCACATACAATACTGGGTGTGGAGACTCACCCCAACAGCAATCAGTACCACATACCACAGTGCCAGGCATGGTGGCTCACGCCTGTAATCCCAGCACTTGGGAGGCAGAGGCAGGAGGATTGCTGTGATGTGAGTTGGAGGCTGAGCTCAGGGCCAGCCTGAACTACAAAGCAAGACCCTGTCTCAAAAAAAAGAAAAAAAAAAAAA